>JBBPMA010000707.1:0-18405 GCA_038090075.1 Xanthoconium purpureum | reverse complement strand
TCCTCGGCATAGGGTTGTACGAACCAAGACCTGGAACCATGAAAGCCACCATAGCACCTGCGACAATAATAAAAGATACATCGCCACGGTCGTATCTGGGCAGCAGAGATGCCTGTGAATTTGAAGATATGGTTGCGAAATATTCATTGGCTCACTGGCTGGTATCCCCTGGAACATAGGAAGATAAGAGGTAGGAGTGAACACGGCGCTGATAAGAAAAGCTATTTATACGAGCGACGCTTACTTGTCAAGAATGTGTTCGCCTCGTTAAGAGACCCGCTGAGTGTCATGAGAGGCAGAGGCAGGAGCTACTGTGTTATACTTGGATGCTGGGTGGTGTTGACTTTCTTAGCGCCTTGGAGGAGGTGGGTGAGCTGCGAAAAAGCATGCACAGTTCCAGTCGATATTCAGCTCGTTCGGCTGCCGAATAGTCCCTATCGATTGGTAATGATAATCAAAGACTGCCGTACGACCTCAGTTACTTACATAACTCATGCCTAGTCCCTGCAGGATATCGGCCGAGTGAACTCAGGGATTCGCGCGAGACTTGGTCCCAACTTTCTCCTTTCATCGACTCTTTGGTATGATCGCGTGAACTACCTTCAACTTGCAGTGCGTTGCCAGGGAAAGCAGCCTTACGTTTACTCCGACCGGCTACGCGAAGCCGGTGTGGACCGTCCGAAAATTGTCTCTGCGTTCCTCAGTCGCCCAAACACAGTAACTTCATCACAAGCCCTCAGCAAAAGGATGCCTGTCCCTGCCTCCTTCCGGACAGTTCGTACAGCACCTCCCCTTGTGTCTCATGTGACTGGCTACGCAGGACGCGCTGCACGATACATCCATTCCGGTTCTTCAGCGACATCGCACAACCTCAAATATGCCAACAAGCTCCAGCAGAAGGCCAAAGAGTGAGCAGTATCTATCCTTTGTACGTCTGTGTGACACTATCCTAACGGGGCATTCGCGTACTCGTTGTGTCTTCGTCTTCGTAACCTGCAACAACAGGAAGGGTCTGGACCTTGAGAATTTGAAATTACAAGCTCGCGGGGAGGCCTACCGCAAGCAGAAGCAGGAGGCAGCTTCCCTTCTTGCGTTATTCAAGAAAACCCACGCTCAGCTTCCCCAGACCGAGACTCGGTCTGATCCCCCAAGAGCATCCAACGTACGCAAAGACAGCTCCCCAGTAAAGGCGAGTAACCAAGAGCAGCGCGCTGATACGCAGCGATACTAAACCTGCCCTCCGACTTGCCAGCCACTTTCCTCAATATTAAATCTCTCAAAACTCATGGCTACACCGCACTCGTCATCACAAATATCCGCGTTGTGGACTGCGTACCATGCCTCGAGGACCAAGGGTACCGGAAGAGGTTATATTTGTGCTTCGCTCCCTGTGGAGTCGTACGATGCAATGACACGTGCTGCAAAGAAATACCCGGTCTTCGTTATACCCGTACCGAGAGATTCCACGCCGGATCCATCTGCTGGCGAAAGCCCCGGCGTAGCACACGAGTTCTTCTTCCTGCAATGGGACTTCCATCCAGCTCCTCCAGCCCCATCAGCCTTGGAATTAAATCCGTTCGAACCCATGGTTTCAGGTTCCTCATGTCACATTCCAGAACCCTCTACCGTTTTATTTACGCCGCTCCAAGAATACAAGCTTCGCACATCCTTTGCGACGCCTTACTTGGTATTAACGTTTTACACTGATCTGTCGCAATCGCACGGGATAGTATTGCTACGCGGAGAGATCACACCGTCCTCTTCCTCGGCGGCCGTGCAGCTAGGACAAGAAATCCCAGAACGTTTCTTTCTCAATCAGGTTGACGCTCAGCTGCTGGCGATGGGACTTCAGAGATTTTATTTATGGGGAGACGGTAACAAGGACGGCGGTCACGATTTAGCCGCTGAAGCGTTACTTAAACAATTCCACGAAGAACCCGAGAAGTTTAGCTGGCAAGATCTTCTAAAATCCTCGACGGTTATGGCTTAGTTGGCGATTGCCGTACAGTATACAATTCATGATCAACACATCTTTGATGAGTCTAATTTACAAGAATGAAAAGCGGATTCAACATGTAGTAACCAAAGGGGCTTCCTTTACCCATTTGTTTTCCGCAAGTTCCTGTATGACGAACGTTGCAAAACCTAGTCTTGACAAGGTAGTCCCAGTCTTGCCGTCTCCCTCATACCCAGCCACAACATCTCGACCACTCGAGTTGGTCAAGAATGGCACTCGGACGATTGTCCAGTCAAGCGCGTCACCCTCCGTGCGAATGACGTTCCCAACGCCTACGATGTCGCTGTACATTGTGGGAACCAAGATCTTGAGACCACCGACAACGAACGTCCATTTCAGACTTTGCTTGTCGTGGGGATCAGTGATACTGGAAGTGCCAAGAGCAATGAGGCGCTTGACGCCATGCGCCACCATGGCCTTGATGATCAGCGAATATGCTCGAGCAAGAGGCTCGCCACTTGGATATGTGCAATGCGATAGCTTAGGACCGAGAGCTGAGAGAACAGCATCTACGTTTTCCATCGCAGCTGAGAGAGCGGACTCGTTGTCTAGATCGCCTTTCAGAACGGTTACCCGGGTGTCACTTCTGATTTCTTCGGATAGCTTCTCCGGAGAGCGAGCAAAAATGACGACGGTGTGCGAGGCATTGAGTGCCTCTGTGACAAGTAGGGTCCCACTTGGACCAGTTGCCCCGAGGATGAGTAAGTGCATGTTAGGGGGGGTTTCTTCAAGTTCTATGTCTACAAAGTATTCTCAGCAACACAACCATTGGCACGTTGAATATACAAATACCTCGCGCAGGCCTCAGACTTCCAAATCAACGCTGAGCCGATCTAGAACCGCACAGCGCGAAGCTGGCAACCCGGTGTTAGGTGAGGAGCAGTTCTTGGAGATTGGTGTGCTTACATCTTTAAAAGTCAATGAAACAAGTCCTGCTCTTTGCAGAATTGTGAGCTTTGAGAATGATGCAGATGGATGTAAAGTGTTAAGCCCCCACAACTACGTCGACATGGCCGCTGATAAATAAGAGCGCAGATGTTCCGTCCCGTCAACGAACAAAGTTATTAATAGAAAAAAAAACTGTGTAGCTTGTTCTTGATGTCGGAGTGGATATTATGAGTCGGTTTGAAATGTGTTTACCAGTTGTTGGGGTCTGTTCGAAACATGATGCATGATGATCTAGGAGTAGGGTTCCGCACGGGTAACACCGCGGGCCCAAAAGTGAACACCGTACCCGCACCCTTGAACACCGTACCCGAGACGGGTACGGGTATACACCGACCCGTCAATCTGACGGTGTATTCCAAACACCGTAGTGGAACTAAACACCGCGGGTGCATCCGTGTTACAAGAATGAAGCTTGGATACTGACACCTTTAATCACTGTAAACTACATGTTCCCGTTGCTATCTTCACCTTCCATCCCCTCACACTTGTGCTTACGGCTTGTAACAGCAGCAAGTAGGTCGTCCATGAAGAGTAGATCACATCTTCCCCATACGCCAAGGCAAAGGAAAGCACGGATCGAGGATGGAGAAAGCCGGTTGCAGGTGAAATGAAGAAGCTGTCGTCCTTGTGAGAAGGCTCGTTCCACTGCTGCTGTCCTTGGCGGGCGAACACTGCAAAGATAGAGCCACTGTTGGCGCCTGCATCCTTACCCTTGAGCACATTATTGACTGCATCTTCGCCAAAGCACACGACAGCATGATGCTTGAGATTGGTGGTCGATGACTTATCTTTTGTGTCCTGGTAGCGACAGACACCTCCCAAGGACGTCTTGCACTTGCGAGCAGCGCATGGAAAGAAATGGCATAGACGACCATTGTGATACTGGACTTGAATGTCGTTCGAGAAGAATGAGTAAATGGGTGAGCACCAAGTTTTCTTCAAAGCCTCTGTGCACAGTGTCAGCTGAAAGGACAGCAACCCAGAGACAATATACACATACCCAACTCAGTGGCTGGATCTTCTTCGTCACTGACACTAACAGTACTGGAGTCCACACCTGAACCATCCGAACGCGTCAGGTCAATAGCATCTGAGTCAGCAATCTCAGAGTGCGGAGGAGCAGAGGAACGAGAGAGGGAGCGACGTGCTGTCTTCAAGGGGCGGACTAAAGCCTTCGTGCCTTTGACAACAGCCTTTTTGATTGTCTTAGCGGTGTCTGAGATGGCCGACAAGATAGATTGAAGATGCACGAGAATGCAACGAAGCTGATGATGCAAGGGTGGTCAATTTGGGAGGAATTTTCAGCTTGATAATGGGCATGGTGAACACCGACAAGTTCCACTGCTTGGCTCAGTGTCGCTTTACATATACCTCCTCGAAACCACTGGTAGTCACCGCCCCATGGAGATAAGCCTCACCAGATACATTGCACATCGAGTTTGTGGCACCTTCAGTACTTTCCAGCCCGTGCAGGACGACATAAACGGAGCACTTTGTGGCGCGTTAACATTATTTGTAGTGCCGTTTGACTTCGAGGTTGCATCAAACTTGAAGCCCAAAGGATCTCAATTGAATCTCCGAGGCTCCAGCGGAGGTCTACCAACAGTAAAGATAACCCGTGAAACACCGTCAACCTGCGGTAAAGGGTAGTGCTCAGTAAATTAGGTTGTCAACCTATTTTACAGTGTAAATTTACATTACCCATGGATGACCCTCTATTCGACCAATGTCATTTACTGTCATTCACATTTGGGGTAAATTACCCTGATTTACATGTAAAATAGCAAGATTTACAGTAAATCAAAGTAAAACAGGGTGGATATGTGCCAAATTACCAGCTCGCCCACTCCGAAGCCTTTGGAACCACTTTCGAAGATGTTGCAAGAGAGTTGTTTGAGGATTTGAGAGGCCCAGACATTTGTAACTGAGATTTGGGCGCATCCTCAAGGATATTTCGGAAGAATGAAGAGGTCAGATCGAGATCAGTAAGACCAGCCACAGTCAATCGTCGTCGCTCAGCACAGACTGCCTTCCCATAGAGGCCCCGTTTCCTGTCGAGCCAACGGATGCCATCATCTATCTGGTCTGTTCCATCGAGAGGGGTGGGATTGCTCTTGGTGGCTGGATCAGACTCAAACTCGGAGTCCTCGTCGTCATGGGGATCAAAAGGTCGTGGCTGTAAAGGACGTCCTCCAAGTCCCGTCACATCCGAGTCTTCTTCTTCATCGAGGTCAGAGGCTTTTCTCTTCAAGCCTGCAATGGTTGTATCCATGTCTCGCCAATAGACAATAGGTTTGAAAGGGGTTTTCTTGTTCTTAAGTAAAGCCAGTGTTAGTACATAATCAATACTACGAGTGAACAAAGAAACAGTGACTTACCTCTGGTTTATAACGGTGCCATTGACGTATCTTGACATGGTCCTGTAACGTTCCAAGCTGCTGTGCATTCCGACAAGGGGCATTGAGCCATGTGAGCATTGACATTGTACGTTCATCGGCCATAGAAATGGGGACAGCTGAAAAGAGCTTCAGTGCCAGGGCCTGCCAACATCATCAGTATCTGATGTGTCATAACAATGCCTAACGCCAACTCACACCCAGTACTTGGCCGCCCTCATCCTTCTGTACTGCTACCCACCAATCCAATGTACTTTGAGTTTTCTCGCGAGTTGGCCTATCGAATGGGTCAAGTGACTTTGAGTATGCGACAAGCTGTTCCTTGAGCAGATGGAGCGCATTGGCTGGATGATATTGAGCAAGGAGGGGGTTCTGTACTTCCACGCGCTTCTTTGGGTCAGGCCAGTCTGGGTTCGTGTATGCATTGCCATACTCATGCTGCAGCATCTTCTGAAGGCTGATACCAACTCGTGCAAGAATACTTTTTGGGGCCTTTGTGGTGCAAGCAGGCCCTGATGGACCTCTAGTGCTGATGGATACAGTGGGCACTGTGAGCGGGTTGCTATTCCTATATATTGGGGCTGTACGATAGCCTTCCAATACAAGAATAAATTAGTTATAAGGATTTGTCCGATGTGTGGGTGACTTACACGGATTCAGGAAAAATGCAACAATATAAGTGTCATTTGGCGCATCTTCAATCATCTCTTCAAATCGGCTGTTTGCGATCGCTCGAATCTCCTCCATGGTTGAGGTTCGTAATTTATATGGATTTTTCTTCAAGTCATCTTCAATCGTCGCAATGATAGCCAGCCAATAAAGGTAAACATTGTCGGGAGTAATGTGGGCGCTCTCGAGACATTTCAATGCCTTTGCCCACGGAGCAATCACCGACAGGAACTTAGCAAGCTCAAGCTCGAACTCAAGTTTTTCTCTACCATCAACAAACAGGTTATTGAATGTCTAGTGATGCCTGTGAGTCCTAGATCATATCCCAGAACCAGAAAACTTGGATGACGCACCCCAATGGTGATCCCAAGTGCCGCATCTTCAACAATTGCCCGGAAAGCTGGAAGACCACGTTGAAGTGATCTTCCTGCCCAGTATAATGTTCCAAAGCGCGTCTCACCAATTCCCTCCAGACCCTGGGAGATGCCCATATGTGCTCGTTGGGCATCAAAATTTTCCATCGCATAACTTGATCGGCTCATAAAAGCAAGAATGCCACGAATCCGATTGGTAATATCCTCAAACTCAGGCAGAAGAGCAATCACTTTGATAGCGAGGTTAAGAAGGTGGCAAGCATCCTGGAGGTTGAGAATGTTGGGATAACGCTCGCAGAGAAGTTTTCGTGCCTTCTTTGTATTCCCAGCATTATCTGATGATACCGCAGCAAACTTCCAAGGACCTATTGACGTGATGACCTGACATGAGTGTCGAGGTAAGTATAGTTTGTGTTGATGACAATGCAGACATTCTTACGCGATCAAGTGCTTCCAAGATGTATGCTGAAGAATGACTCAGTCGTGAGCCATCATCCATGTCGAGGCAAAAGGTGCGCCTGTCTGCAGTGGTGACATGGATGGTGTACACTGAATTTCGTCGTGTCTTGCCTCCATCAAAAGTGATTGTCAAGTGGCGACATTGAGCAAGGTACTTTTTTGC
Organism: Xanthoconium purpureum; assembly: GCA_038090075.1. Taxonomy (NCBI): domain Eukaryota; kingdom Fungi; phylum Basidiomycota; class Agaricomycetes; order Boletales; family Boletaceae; genus Xanthoconium; species Xanthoconium purpureum. The sequence continues at coordinate 11,379 of JBBPMA010000707.1, read as the reverse complement.
TGACAGACTGAGTTTTGCGGCCTCATTCGGAATTAGTTTTGACGTCAGTGTGGATGATGATGGTGGCTCATAACTGTTATTCAAGGTGGAAACCATTTGCTTGAACTCCTTTGAGTCCACAGTGGATGGTGGTATCCCGCAGCACACAATGTACTGCATAAGAGCATAGTCTACCTTCTCCTTGAGCTCCCGTCGACCTTCTCTGACGAATGGTTGAAACAGGTCCTTTTTGGGTGGTGCGCATGGGGGATGCTGGTCAGCAGTGGTGACAGCGGCAGTGGTGGTAGAAGACTCAGGAACAATGGCATCCGGACCTATTGCACTGTCCGACATCTGTGCAAGGGCAGCCTCACGTAGCGCAGTGGGTAGCCAATTGCATTTCGAGACATGAGCAAGTATGCGCTGACGATTCCTTGGATAAACCCAGCTCATATGGCACCCCTGGCTTCCTATACACCGAATCCGGTCAACCTGTTTCTCCCCATCACCGTAATTCTTCTTTCGGCAACGGCGTGAAACCTTTACAAGAAGTGGTAGCATTTTCCCTCCACTCTTGCGACTATCCTCGTTCTCTGGTAGGTCCACGTAGTCGGCATCCTCAAAACTTTGAAGAATTTTGGTGTCGAGCTTGCCAGTCCGGGTAGGCCCGTTACTTGCAGCTGGGTCATCAGAAGCTGCTGGCGCGTCCAGTCTGGTGCCAGGCACACTCGGAAGCTATCATCATGTAAGTGGTGAGTAAGCGTTCGTGCAATCCCATTTTTGTTGGTGACATTTCACTTACAGGACATCGGGCTTTCTGATATGCCTGAACTGCTGCTTCAATGAGGTCATCAAGCCATTTCAATAAGATCACAGAGCCTGAGAGCTGCGTGAGATGGCTCTCAAGGACGGTAATGATCTCGGTAAGGCCAGGACCCCTTTCTCTGAATATGATAGGACCATCTCGGCGGTGTCCCAACCGGACCTCCAGCTGGCGGTTGACTGCTCCCTCAACCCCAAGATCTTCCATGTCTTCGTCATCAACATTGAAGAAGTCGAAGCCGTAGGTGCCGTCAACCTTGGTGCAAATGGGAATGGTGTCTGGAAGGTTTTCAAGATAGGCTCGGAGTTTATTGAGATTAGCAGTAGTTTGGCTGTCCATTGTAAGAATACTTTGTCAGGCTTGCCGGTGTGGAACTGGAGGAAACTCGTATCAAGTCAAAAATTTCTTGATTGTACTACATGCCCAATTGTTCTATGCAGCTAAGTTCGAAGCCGCCTCGGGAGCTTCGGGCTCGTGAGATCACATGCTACATATATCACCTATTTTACTGTAATTTACACCCATTGGGGCACCTTGGTGTCTTGACGGTGTGAAACACAGTCAATTACAGGTGTAAATCAGGTACGGTAAATTTACACCGCCTACTTTTACTGAGCACTAACCGACAGCCCCTTGCCATGGCGAATCTGCCCGATCTGAGACCGAGATTATCAAATGTCATGTGACTACGCCGTCGGGCTTGAAATAGCAACCGCTTATCCACCATCTACTCGTTGACTTCGTTTCTTATTAACCGCACAACAACATGCCTCCCCCCAGTGACCTCGAGGAGGTCTTGAATACGGAGATCCGGTATGTTCCGTGAATTTTTGTACAGTGCCTTGACGCTTGCTGAGATTCAGGCCCTTTTAGAGAATGGCACTTTCGTGAGCTTGCTGGTGCATCTCTCCTCTCCAGATTCCCAAGCTCGGACGGTTGTCGGTGACATCTAGACGTCTATTTTCACCAGACCAACGTTGAAGACAGTCGTGCCGCTGTTAAGCTGCGAGATGCAGTCGTATCTCTCAGACAAGAAGGTGCCTTCGTAGCCGTGCCTTCTGACCCTATAAACATGAGCCCAGTCGGCCCACATCCCGTCGGTGAATAATTCTGTCACACGTTTTCTATGTGTTGTGGCCAAACACGGCGCTTTCAGGGTCGTATGAGATATGGGTCCCTTCCACGTCGTTTTCGGCCGTGTTTTCCTACCTTTGTCAACACAGAGGCAACCTCAGGTAAGGGCGGTGGAGTCGTTTGTTTTCGCTTGCTCTGCTCATGGAGGACGAAGCATTTCCATTCATCCCATCACGCGCGAAGAGGTTCGTTTTTCATTGCCGGTCATCTTTCTGGTTCGGGAATAACCCCTCAAATAAAATAAAAACAAAAAAATTTCTAGAGAAAGTAGGTCGCACTTCACTCACGACTTGCTGTTTTTTGTTCATCGAGCCGTTTTGAACCTAGGGATCACGAGGTTCGTAGCGCATGGCTTGGTCACCCTTTTCCCTTGGACCTTTCGGGCCTACGTATGCTTTGCGACAACCTACCCCTGCAGTATCCAGGTCTTAGTACGCAACCCATGGTTCTCAGTTCGATTCCCCTCAGTCATCCTTCTTAGGGCTTGGGTACTCCACCCCTCAACCCGATTTCACCGTGGAACAACACCGCTGGATTGGTGCGAGTGTGCAGCGGATTTTGCGACAGGAGAAGGACGCTGCGATGTGATGGTCTCATAGCTGGCCGCATCGTAGACACTGTGTGCCTCTTGCTGTTGTTTGAAGGGGTGGTGGTTTAAACTGGCTTTGAGTCACACCGGTCTGTGAATGGTTGCATCTTCGCTGCCGCTCACGAGCACCATTCTCGCCATTAGTACTCGAAAGTCTTAACATACTAGTTCTGCTTGCGGGACTGCATCACTGAGGGCTCGTCAGGACTCTCTTTTTCCGTGTATGTCGATTGCTGACGTGACGCAGTAGACGAGGTGAGAGATTGGATACTGGGTGCGTAGGTACACAGGATGGCAGCTACGGCGGGTATGTAAGAGAATGCAAGGGTGGGCGAAAGCCCAGAGGGCTTTCCGGCCCGAAGCGAGACAACGCCGGGGAGAGCAAACTGCGAGGGTGGGTTGGGCACCAAGCAGAAACAAGCTCTCGCCGCAGTGAAGAGTGTGCAACAGACGAGTGAAGGGGCAAACGAAACGAGGCCAGTGCTCTGCGAGTGCGAGTGGCGGGCAGGGTGAAAAGAAAGCAGGGGAGCTCGGTGTTTGGTGTCAAGGAGCTGGCGTTGGTATCACTGCACATGTACCTAATTGTCGCCTCCCCGATCGGGACCTTCCGAGTTGCTGCATCCACAAAACCAACCATGCCACCACCGGACTTCTCGTCTCTTCTGGATCTTCGCGCGGCCGCTGTGGCGGAAGGACCGGTAGTGGTGTGGGCTGGAACTGCGTCGCGCGGGGTGCATCCCCTAGTGGAGGAAGCCCGAGTGGACGTGGCGGTGGAACCAAGGACGTCCTACACCCCATTGCCAGAGACCGGTTGGCTTTTCTCTTAGCACTCAGGCGCGCCGCCAAATCTCCCTGCACAGCCTGCTGCGCGTGTCTATCCGAGAACGGGGAGGGCGATGGTGGACCTGAAGGTGGCAGCATCAGTGTCGGGGTGGCAGGCGTGAGCGAGGGCGCGGGTGTGCGCATGTTTTCCAAAGGGTCAACGAACGGGTTTTCTGACGTGCCCGAGCCCGAGCACGATGCGGCGCCCACGTCAAAGCTTGCGTTGCGCTCCGGGAGGGAAGGGCTCGGCGAGTGCACGGTGACATCTTGGGGGCGGTCGATGTTGTCTGATTCAAAGGCACGGGAGCTGCCTGGAGCGACCGAGGTCCGATAGACGTGCGGCCCCGAGAGGATGAGGCCGGCGGTGCGGGTAACGCTGGAGAAAAGGGCAAGATATGGACTGCACGGATCCTCGGGCTGATGCAGCGTTGTCATTCGGCGAGCTCCCAGCATTTGAGGGTCTGGTAACGGAAAAAAGATGGATCGTCAGCGTGTTGGTGAGGCGTAGAGGGCGAATGCTCTGGACGCATATGCGCATGCCGTTGGAAACAAAAAAAGCAGAGGGAGTGGGCAGTTGCACATGAGCCCCTATAAAGACGCCGAGTAGACCCACCCCACAAACCACTCTCAACCCTGAGACATACCGGAAGCTCCCAACCACAACTAGTACGCCTTGCACAATTACGCCGTTATCTATATCGTTTCTTCCTTTTCTTTGTTCTCTTTCTATTCCTGTTTCTTTCCGTCTATCTACTTTCATTTTTACTAGCTCGCACCGTCAGAGCAAACCCCAAAGCCGGTACTCGAAACAGACATTTAGCGATCTACGGAAACTTCATCACTGCGCTCATGGCCGTTACACACACTAATCATAACCGCACCGTAGCTTCTTCTTTTTCCCTCAACACATATTCTCTCACTTACCAACGCTCCCCCGCCTAGGGAACTCGAGCAGTTACTTACGTTGCTACCGTACGAAACACAACCATACGTACAACCGCACGTAGTGTTCAACATGGGGCAACGCCCCAAGGGACAATAAACAAGGATCTAAAATTAAAAAAAGTGAGCAAGGATAACTTGCAGTAGAGTCTACAAGCTCACCACAAGAGCACAAAGAGCGACTGAAACCACTCAAATTTCTCACAAAACTGCAAGACGTTCAAGGCACGTGTGCGTGCAAGCATTAACAGAGGAGGTGGATAGATGTACCTTGCGTGACCTCCTCGAGCAGGAGGAAAGTTTGCCCGATCAAAGTTCCGTAGCGGTTGAGTAGAAACAAGACTTTCACTGAGGCCCACCGAGCACGCCAAATACAATCCGTCTTTCAACGACTCAGAAAGGTTCACTTCATGGGGGAGGAAGGCGTGTACCTCGAGATCGAACGTAAGAAGGTACTCATAAGCAAGAATGGTGTAGCCTGCCATAGCTAAAAATCTGGACCGTTCGTTCGATCAATGGCGCAGAAAACATGATTGTGGAGCAGCATTACTCACTGACGGATCTGCAGTTCACTGAAGAACTGTGGAGACCCTGACATGGGAATGAGGGAAGTTGGGTGACCATCATCCCAGATGGCTATATATGACTTATGGGATTTACGATGGGGATTGTATATTCTTTATTCTTTCCCCCGGTACCCTTTCTATTGCTCTGCTTGTCACCAAGGCACATAAATACGTACTTTGCGTAGTGACATCGATGCCTTTTGGGCTGATTATCACCACCATCACGGCGACGAAGAGTGTACCAGACCCCGCTTTCATGGGCTTGTCTGTCGTTTCAGCTGCCACTCCACCTCGCCTCGGACGCTCTTCAACATATCCCGCGCTGTGTACTTGGGCTTCCATCGCAGCGCACGCGCTCGGTTCGATACTGTGAGTTGGTCCCGAGGATCATTAATCGCATGCAGTAACCAACATGGTCAAATATGGTACGCCGACTCCCACAAACGGTGGACGCACGTATTTGTTCTCGGGCCGCGCATAACCCATCTAATTAAACGACATCAGCGCCTGTTCCTCGGGGGTGCTCACGCTCAGCGCGAGGAATGCCTCTCCGATCTGCTGAGAGATCTCTTTGAGCACGGGTTCGCCGTTCTCACCAAAGCAGAGGCCGTCGCGGCCGTGGCCTGCCCGACCGTCGAGGATCGCACCGTACAGTACGATGTACAAGTCGCCAACTAGTCACAGCACGCAAGCGATCGCCTTGTCAACATCACGAACAAAAAGAAGAGGGAGCCGACGCACTATCGTCGATATGCACGTTGGGCCATTTGTTGCGCCCAAGATCAACTATCCCCTCCCGCTTCCGTGTGATGCTCGCGTCAACGAGTCTGGGTGTCTGAACGGAACTCGGGTTTTGGACGCCGAGGTCAACGAGCGGGCCGATGGTGCAATCGTAGACGGTGGAGGGTAACACGGTGTATGTCCGTGCATACCCTGCACGTATGCGTCAAGATCGCGTCGGAGCGCGCAGATGAACAGATGCACCTTGCTCGTCAGCGGCAAGGGCGGGCAAGTCGACGTGGAGTTTGGTGTCAGAGAGCGTTCCTAGCTGGTCGGGGGCCATATCGTCCCAGATGGTATCGTAAGCGTACATCCCCTTTCCAAAGTCCACCAAAACACCTGGTCCCACGCCATGAGTGCAACGAACCAGGCGATAGACCGACCAGATGGAAACGGACCAGTTCCAAACAAGGTCAGCAAGAGTATCAAGAACGCTGGCGAAGCAACTCACAGTGTGGACAAGAATGGGTACGGCACCCGCTGTTTCATGTCGCTTCTTCAGCCCCCTCAAGATGGCCTCACAACCCCCGACATGATCCGCGTTTGCCTACCCCACCTATCGTCAACGACCGACACCGGCGAGCAGTGCGAAGAGAACAGACTCACGCATGCAAACACAACCTCGCTTGAGCTATGAAGCAGATTGTGAGGCTACGACAAACGCGTCTGGAATGCCAGTAACATACCTTTGGTGGAATGGAGTACCACTTTATAATATAAACGAGTCGAAAAAAACACTCTTCGCATTTTGCCTCTGCGTCAGTGGGGAGCTTTGCAGCGGTGCAGGTGCCTTTCCGAGGTGACCAATTGAGAACGCTGTCGAGGAAAGTCCGCACAAATTTCTTGATGGACGTTAGCTCGAGCATGAAAAACAGACAAATATTTTACCCACCTCAGAGCACTTGAAAGTTTCAAGCAACTTGGGAACACAATTTTGAATCACTGCAAGCATGATTGAATGAGCAACGATAACGTTGATGGGGACACCAGACTTGTGTAAATTTGTGAGCCTCTCAATGATCTCGTCTTGGACATGAGGGTGCTGGGAAAGGATGCCAGAGTTTCCAGAACCACTGAGAGTCTGTCCGTTCGCAACATTCTTGAGCGTGGCTTGTGACCATTGGTGTTTCGACTTGTCAATCCACTTCGAAATGGTACCTTTGTTCAAACGGGAGAAGAGCTTTGGTTGGTCTCGTTGGAGAGCGTTCACTATTGCAAAAGGTGACCACTCGTATTTCTGGGCCGCCATGTTGATATGGACCCAAAGGAACGGGTGGTACCAGTTGGTCCGCTTGTGAGCCTCTTGCTTCGTACCTCCTCGTTTCCCACACCGCTGCTCCTTCCAGTCCGCATGTTCCGCACGTGAAATCGCCACCACATCCAGCTCTGATCCTGCATCTGTGCAACGTGAGTCCTTCAGCACCTAACCAGATTTTTCTAGTTAGATTCCTTTTTTATTCAACAATATTAAAATCAATGCACCGTGTTGATAGATCTGCTTGTGGTGTTCACAGACCCTCGACCTTCGGCTTTGGCAGCACGCTGCCGTTCGCGCCAACGCTTCTGCCGTTCAGCAGCAAGCTGGCGTTTATGGAGCCTCCGCTCCGCTTTCTGTTTCTCCTGTTCACGCTCCACCGCTGCCCGCGTCTTGTTATACAGCTTGCGCATTGCATTCCTTTGTTCCGCCTTTTCCTCCTCAGTCTCAAGACGCTTCCACTCCAAGTCGTCAAAGGGGTAAGTTGTCGTTTTGGTACCAAACTGTTCCACCCTTTGGGGGCAGGCTTTATCTCCCTGGACAGCTGAATACTAACCCTCTGTCGAAAAGGACGCGATGTCTTCGGCTCGCTATCCGACTCCGTGTCCAAGTCCGACTCTGGCTTGTGCAGCTCCCTTTCAGTTGCCAGCATGCTGTCAGCGGAGGTATGTGCATGCTTTCCGGGGTCACCAGCATCACCCACTCGATCGGCAGCATGTTTTCGCCTGCAAACTACACCATTTCTCAAGGTAAGCATTTTGCATTCGCTCTGATGATTGTAATACCCACTTAGCTGATGCCTTTGCCCCCTGTAGCTCAGCTGCTTTGATAAGCCGCTCGAGCCACACCTCTTGAAGGAATGCTCGTTCCTTGTCAGTCGGTAAAGCCTTCACAGTAGCCTTAATCATTTTTATCAAGGCATCAAACCGGTCTCCCCTTTCATGGAAGATGATCGTTCCTCCATTGCCTATCTTGTGCATCTCAAAGCAGACTTCGAGGTTCCGGTTGAATGCAAACCAAACCCCCTCCTCATCTACAAGCTCCATGTCAAGGCCGAAGTGGTATGACGATGTTTCTGGATTGAATGGCAGGTGAATTAACGGGCCATAACGCACCGCAGGGGGGTGCGTTGCCAATATTGGCAACAGTAACGCGTAACAGGGGCGCCGTTGCTAAGCCCAGAGTCAGGGGCACCCCGTAACGCACCACCCCCCGCTGCCTCCATACAGAAGGCTACAGTATGTGCAAGGGATTGCCGGTCGAGAGTCGGGATCGGCCATTCCCTTGCTATGACGAATCTGCTCATTGCTGTCCAACCCAAATTCCAACGGCTTAATATGTCATTCTGCCCATCCTTTCCAGTTTCCTTGGGTCTTCTTACGGGCGCTCTCGCGCAAATACCCCAGGATCCGTATACAGTGCCGAACTGTAACTACCTTGTCCCGGTAGCTCGCGAGCAAATAATTGAGGCTCCATATGTAGTCCCCAACCACGCTACTTTCGGGAGTTCTACTTGGCCAGACATAACTGTTTGGGCAACCTTGAATACTACGCTTGGCGGTCGGCTACAGGCATTGCGTCTGTGTGCTGCAGTATGTTACACCGACGACCCATTCTACAACCCCATCTAATGTAAACAAGTGTTGTCAAACTATACGAATGAGCATACAGTCAGTTCCTTTCCCTATTGTTTTGCCCAAGCTAACCCGTTACTTCGGTAGCGTGAGAGCACCACTTCAGCTCTTCTTTGAACGAACTGGGAGAGCTGCGGTTATGGTAACTGCCGCGCGTTGAACTGTTCTGATCCACAACCAATCTTTGGCAAAACTTGCCGCCAAGGGACCGCACCGCCCTATGTTGTCGCCGTAACAAGTGCCGAAGGTGCTAGCGATGTCATCAAATGGGCTACTTCCCACAGCGTTAAACTGACCATGAAGAACACGGGTGTGTTAGAGTTAAATGACACCTGCTTCGTGACCGTTTACGTGTTTTCCCAAGGTCATGACTACCTCAGTCACTCTTCAGGCCCTCCTTCTCTTCAAGTCTTCACTCACCACCTCAGGAGCGTCAAGTATACCGCCGATTTTGTCCCACAAGGATCATCTGCTACACCAGTTTCGGCCCTGAGGATTAGCGCTGGAACGCAACTAGAAACCAGTGAGCACAGAATCTTGTTGACCCCCACCTTTTCTCACTTTGTTGGGATCCCGCTTAGTCTACCCTGCTGTGGAAGCACATGACATCTCAGCCGCGTTAGGAGGTTACCTGACTGTCGGCATTGGTGAGTAGTGCATATACGCTTCTTTTCTGACTATCACATACTCAGTGTTGGATCAGCTGGGAGTTTTATCCAGGCAGGGGCTACAGTATGTGCGTGAAAGCTTCTGACCCTGCCGCTCTTGTGCTCAGTATCTACGTCGAGTTAGACTCCGTCCAGCGCACGGCCTTGCTGTAAGCACTCCTTTTCGATTTGTAGCTAATGTATTCATAATGTCAGGTTGACCACCTCCTCGAGGTCGAAGTATGTCGTATGATCCCTCTACGCCTATTTAATGAGCTGGACAGTTAGATTGTGACTGTTGGCGGTGTTGTCTGGACGACCAATGCCGTTCAAGACTCTGACCTATTCTGGGCAATACGTGGAGGAGGGGCAGGAAGCTGGGGCATCATCAGTGCGTTGCTCTCGTGTCGCCGCAAAAATGTGGAAATAACAAGATATCGTTCCAGTATCTATCACTGTCGGAACACTGCCTCCAACGGCCATTAGTGCTTCCTCCTTGATCATCACGCCGAACGGTCCGCAGGACCCCCCGACCCTTGGAATCAAATTTATCGCACTCATTGGGAAGTAGCAGAACCAGACCATCAATTCGGGTATCGCATCTACCGCCGCGTTCGTCGGGGGTGGGGGTGTATATAGCCTGGTGCGCATGCCCAATCAAGGCGAATGACTCAAGGCTTACAGCGTTCTGTAGAGCTTCATCTGGCCTGTTTCAGAAGCGTCCATATCGCAACTTTATCAACTTTGACGAAATACGCGCGCTCATGCAACTACACTGTAATGTCTAACGAGACACTACTATCCGACCCTCACTGCTGCCATTGTTGAAAACGTGAGCCCCTCAGCAGATGCCGTCAGTTTCTACGGGGGCTCTACGGAACTTGCGTCTCGTTTCGTGCCCCACTCGATGCTCGAGGACCCTCGATCCATACAAAGCATCACGCAAGCCATCTGGGAAGGGTTGCGGATTAACACAGCCCTGTTGAAGGACAGCCCGCTGGCGTTTTCGATGGTCAAGTTGGCGCGATCCTGTTTGGAGATACGGCCGCTGCCACGAAAGAACGCGTGGATGAGACAGGTGCGAACCCTGGGTATGTCTTTGTTCTCGTCGAATTGCGTCTTGGGTTTCGATGACGTATTGTTTGCAGATCGTGGACTCTTGGAACGAGTGAGAGTACGTATGCCTCTTTGGTTCACTCCGTGTACAGTGCAGTGGGCCCTTTGATCGCCCTTATGCTCACGGCTAACTTCCAAAACGAGGGAAGTGCTTGGGAGACTAATGGGCAGGAAGGTCAGGAGCAACAACGCCGTGTGTTTCTCGGGCGTCCGAGTGACTTTGCGTTTCAAGCCTTTTTGAATACAAGTACAACTGATTGCAGCAGATCAAACAGAAGTACGATCCCAATAATTGTATTTCCAAACGTAGGATTTTGATTCTGTGCCCTGATGGTCGTTGTCGCGTCTATCTAGTCTTTACCATGTTCAAGGTTCGTGCCGTGCTGCCAGTAAATGAACGGTAGGACTGACTCTGTTGGTAACTAGGGCGTCGGCTCCGCAGCGGGCTCACCAATTTTTGCTACCACCATCGAAGGGCGCCTGTAACGAATCCCTCTCACGTGTCTACATGCGTATGCCGGGATCCCAATAGAGGTTGTAGTCACTGCTGTGCTTCGGAAACCGTGTTTGAGTGTTTGAGCCTGCGAGGACTTGACTTGGATGGAAGTTGCTTCGTCCTCGGGTGAATGGTCACCCACGAGTCGTCTTTCGACGTTATGGCCCGCGGTGACCGGTCAAAACGATGCAACTAAGGAGGTGAACGCGCCTCAGAGCCAAGGCCCACGAGCGCTTACCCCACCGGGACCTCGCCAACGTATGTAGGATGTCCCGATCAGAGCCCACTGAGAGACCTACAGGAATTTGCCAGCGGATGTCTTCGGATTTCGTACTTTTTGCGGTATCTTACTCAATGCGCTTACTACAATATAGCCCAGACTGCCTTCACTGTGCGGGTCCGGCGTTGATTGGGGGTCCGGAAGCTTTTTGAACCGTGTCGAGTAAGCGAACACGAAATCACACAAATCCATCAGGAAAATTTTGAAGTGCAGGTATACCTAGATAGATATGATCAAATAGTTGTCAGTTTGATATCAACAAATAAGTGTATATATAGCATTATCTTTTTCTAATCACAATGTTGATAAATAGATC
>JBBPMA010000706.1:7455-18412 GCA_038090075.1 Xanthoconium purpureum | reverse complement strand
GCGTCTGATACCCAGAAGTAGTTCGACCACCTCTGAATTGGCCTTTGTCTGGCAAAACCGCTGTTCGCAAGAGCGTACACATCAGCTGACCAGGACGAAGTGTGAGGCCCGCCATAACCGACATACCCAAGCAACAATTTCGCCCTTCTCGTTCAACATGCTCAAGAGCCCGCCTCGAAGCTCTTTTGACCTGCGCCAGTGGTGGTCTGTGATGGTCGCCTTGTTCGCCGACTTGAAGGTGCTGTCGATAGATCCACACTTGGCTGAGACATGTGGTGACCACAAGTCAACACCTCACCAAAGTACGTCTTATGTAAGACTTACCAGGGAGCGACCGCAAGTAAGATTCTGACTCTGCTTGCCGGGTACGATAACTGAAGTCTAGCAGGTGTTACGATTATCTTTCTTTACTGTACTTTCTTTCTCATTCGTACCGTGTGACGAGTCTATCTTGATCTTTTCCCCTATCATGAGAGCGAGACTAACTATTTACTCACCTTTGATGCCTTCACTTCTCCCATACTCCTTCCTCTTTGATCCCTCGTGTCTCCGACAGGACTATCCGCTCCTCTGACTATTTCTCTTACAATAGTCACGTGTTCCCCCTCTTCCACATCGTTCTACTAGATTCCCCTTAGGTAATCAGTAGTACTTAAATACCCGCCTAGCCTGTATTTTTCCTCCATTCTTGTTCTACGCAATCACAGCGTCAGTCTTGCAATCCACAACTCGTCTGATTGTGACCTAGCTCCTTTATCTCCTTGAGACTTCTTTGAGGACGCAGTGTCTCTTCGTGAGTACCTCCCTCAGAGTAAGTAAACCTTTGACTTCGACACAAGTCTGTCGACTCGCGTAACAGCAGGACTTCAGTTATGATTTCATGTGAGATTGACTTGTCAGCATAGCCATGAACGTCATTTGGTGGCGAAAAGAGCTCGAGCACGTTTGCTGATCCAAATTTGGCGAGCCCATGCACCTTCGCGCGCTCCATCTCAAGGGCTTTGAGATATTCGAATCTCCGACGGTTGTACTCCAGGAGGTGGAGTTCTGTATAGAATACGCAGTGCACGTCAGCTGCAATGCCCTCAAGAGCTCAAGCTGGTATGTACTCACGTTTTAAATGTTCGGCTAGTCCTGCTGACGTTGTGGACGGACGGACTTCAATCACCAAGTTGAACAACTGGTGAGTCAATGCACAGCTCTTGTAGAAGACAGGTATGTCGTCTAGAACTTTTGTCAGATCACGAGTGCTAACACAGAGCAGAATTCTGCATACTTACTTGGAACTTCCCAGTGGTTCCAGCTCTTCCAGAACAAGTGGCTTGTCAACGCGAAGCAATAATTGATTTCACCTGATCCTTCACTTCCTGTTCCAGCCGCTGCAGCCGCTGACAATCCTGATGCCTCAGCCACCTCAACATCTGAGTCATCTGTCTTGCCTTCAACACGACCACCTGAGGGACTGGGAGATTCGAAGTCTGGCTTGGTGGGTTCAGGTCCGTCATTCAGGTTTGTGCGCTTTTTCTTGCAGCCGTTGCAACGCATCTGTAACCCAAGTGCAGCCTCTTCCTGTGCAATGCCATGGACCTCGCGTGCACCCGTTGTTGTCCATCCCTCCCAGCTAATGTCATGCCCCTGGCATTGTGGACATTTGGTGAGTTCCGGGTAGTAGAACGGATGGATAATATTCAGCGGCTTCAGATACACCGTCTTGGGCTTGATGTCCACTGAGTCTGGGTGCAACTGCATGTGAAGGTAGGTGGGTGGTACAAACCGTGGCCCGAGAATGGGCACATCGTATCCAAGATGCTTTGCTGCTGTAGACTTGGCACTTCGACTTCGCGTGCTGTTCCACAGCAAATTGACGTACTCGACAACCTCAGCCTCCCACTGCAGTTGAAAAATGGGCCGTTCAGAGGCCTTGGTCACTGGTAGGTTCTTCCACCTCTCCACTCGACTGTTGACCTTCCAGATAGTTAGAACCAATGCCCCAGGTCTCGATCCTGTGTGAGCTCCAGACTCACAGATTGCTTCCATTTGGACCTGAACTTTTCCCGCTCCTTTACCTGGACAATAGAACTGTTTCGAAGGATAGCAGTGATGACTTTTGGCTCAAAGATGGACATGTTTGTGAGGGATTCAATTCAAGGCTTGTCTCGTACTAGTGACTGAGACATTTGAAATACTTTACGTTGTGGTATTGTGGCTACTACTTTAATTACAAGTCACTGTTGCAGCCGGTCCACCACTATCACCAACTTGAATCAGATTGGCACAATATTATCTCACAGTTGCTCATTCAACAAACCCAGAGGCGAGACAATCCAGCTTTATCTAGCACCACTCAGTGGTATGCCTGCACAGTGATTAGGGGCATGAGCTTGGGTTGACTGAAATGCAATAGTGTGAACTCTAGCATGGCAGACAGTGACTCAGACATGCCTATTGGCCCAAGCCAGGTCCCAAAGAATGTAGAACAGAAAGTAAACCAAGCCCAATCTGTGATTTCACTCAGCTCAGACTCAGACATGGATTGTTCTATCACAAAGAAGGTTCATGCTGTACAGCCTGTACCTGCTTGCTCGCTTATTCCAGCACATCACCCTGGACAACTTACTCAGCTGTCAGGTTCAAGTCACCCTCAGGGATTCAGTGCAGCCCAGGTAAAAGTTTGTAAAAGTGAGTGTCTACTATAGTGTGGTGCACAATGCTATTTGTGAACTTATGAAACACTGCACCATTACCATGACAGTCCATGTTCCCCCTGGCTTTCCAGTCCATCTGGGTGACGTAATCCTGATGGCAAAGTGTGGGTACAATGTCCGCATTAACGAGATTGCAACAAAATGGGGATTTCAGCCAAGTGTTGCACAGGAGGTCTACAGTCATGTCAACAGCTTTGAGGAAGCAGATGAGGTCCTCTGTGCCATGCAGAAGGCAGCAGAACAATGTGGAGAAATGAGGATTGGCAGGCTGACTGGTGATGAACACTCTGAGTCCCCAGACTTGAATGATGAAGCTTGACTTGGACCTGCAGCAAACTTGGAGGTAGATAGCAAGTATCTAAACTGTCATGTTGTTGTAATTACCTAGGGTATTCTCAGGCTTGAAACAGAGCTACTGGCACAACTAGTAAACATAAGTTTGCAAAGTTGAGATAATTACAATAGGGAAGGGCTCTTGGTGGCATCATGACCAAGCTTATCAATCGGAATACATGCCAGCACCATGGCTGTCATTGTCCCACCACCCACAATTTCATTCGTCTTTTGGGCTACATCTTGAACAAGACTGTGGAATGATGAGCATGCAAATGACTTGGACAGAGAGGGGTCTAGGCTTACCGGACATCAAGGTTCTCGAACTCAGGCTGGTCCTTGAGGGTGACGGACTTGGCAACCGTCACATTGTCTAAGACCTCATTCAGTACATGACACGACACACTGAACAGCTGACTCACCCTTGGTAATCTTGGGACTGCCGAATGACTGGAGGTTCAATGATGATGTTGTGACCTGCACAAACACTCAGGATAGTCGACACATACACCAACGGCATTACTCACCTTTGGGACCAAGGGTAACACTAACAGCATTATGGTAAGGGGAGGTTGGAGCTGTCAGTAATGCACGATGAACGCCGGATCAGTGTCCGAATCAGTGGCAACTGAGGACCATACCTCAGCAACTTGAATGTTGGCGAGAGCAATGGCAATGTGGGCGAGTATCCTGGCAACATCATATTCAGCACGGGAGATGTCGGTGAGTAGGTCGGCGACGTCGACACCCGCTCACGTTCGCTCGCGCTCGTCGCTGCCCCTGGGTAGGATTTTTCCGGTGGCCGACGCCGACCCCTGGGTAGCTTCTCGGCTCGCCTACCGGCTCGCCACCCCTGGGTATGACCAATTTTCCTGATAAGTTGCCAACATAACAGCCACATGGTTTCAATCTCCGGTTCAAATGACTAAGACGCCTCTGAGAGCACTGCCGTTTATCTCGCGAGTTGCACGGAACTGAGCGCATGGACAAAGAGTCTCGCCGTCTCTTTAGCTCTTTGTTCGAGCGGAAAACCGAGGACAACGACTTGTTTGATTCAAACTCCGAATATTACTAATTTTTTGTGCACACGATCAAGCCTGATTTCACAGGGACCCCAGAGGTTGCTGCGCAAGCAAATGAGCTACACGGCGTCGAAAACGAGGACAGAGGGTGGTAATGGTGGCTGGGATGGACGCTGAGCACAGCGACGGCGATCACGGGAGAGCCCGGGACTAGGACGGGCATAGAAATGTTGAGATGGAAAAGGGTTGCGATTGGGGTCTCATGCAAACTGATATTATAAACAACACCATTTGATCGTAGCAAAAAGAACAACCCGCGAGACGGCCGGCTCGGCCTCGAGACAGACAAGTTACTCTGCACGCTCTTTAGTCGCTCCATTCTTTACTCCCCTCCACCATGTTCTCCGCCTCTCCATGGCTCGCTCTGGGCCTCGCGGCCGCCGTCGCTGCTCAAAAGGGCGGCTCGATGGTACAAGCGGGCAACACCCAAGTCAGCGCTATGATGGTCCGTCTCTTCCTCGCGCCCTTCTCTCCCGTTTTCCGATTTGCTTCTTAGATGTTTCTCGGGAATACGCAAAAGGTCTACATATTGGATAAGGCAGAAGGCAACGCCGCCAAAATCGATGGCCACCCTGCCTGGGGTGCTGTATGGTCCGCGATGTGTCATTATCTTCTCTCCGCGTCATTGACAGCCCTACAGGGACTTTAATACGCATGAGACCCAGCTTATGGATGTTATCACAAACACCTTCTGCGCTTCCGGCATGCATCTCCCCAACGGCTCGTACGTTACTTTTGGTGGGAACGGCGCCGTTGGCCCTGGTGGAAACATTGGCTCCGTGAAAAACGACGCAGGATCAGGCGCGTTCGACGCTACCTACCAAGATTACGACGGAACCAAGTCCATCCGCATCCTCAACCCATGTACCGACGCCGACAACTTCGCATCTCCCCAATGTCAGTGGTTCGACAACGCAACAATTCTTTCCATGCAAAAGCAACGCTGGTATTCCGCCGCGGAGGCGCTTAGCGACGGAAGCGTTGCCATCATAGGTGGTTTCGTCAACGGTGGCTACATCAACCGCAACACCCCCAATACAGATCCAGCATACGAGGGAGGCGCCGCCGAACCCACGTACGAGTTCTACCCTTCCAGGGGTAACGCTACCGTCATGAAGTTCATGATCGCCACCTCGGGTCTCAACTCTTACGCCCACACATACCTCATGCCTTCTGGGAAGATGCTCATCCAAGCAAATGTTTCCACCAGTATGTTATCATTCAATTAACTCCACTCGTTCGATTGATTTGTCGGTTCTAGTTCTCTGGGATCCTGACACCAACATTGAAACCCCTCTGCCCAACATGCCCGGAAACGTTGCGCGTGTATATCCTGCATCCGGTGCTGTTGCCATGTTACCCTTGACCCCTGCCAATAACTGGACCCCGACTGTCCTTTTCTGTGGCGGTTCCGATATGCCCGACGAGTACTGGGGCAATTATTCGTTCCCCAATTACAATACCTGGACCTACCCTGCTTCCGCAGACTGCCAGCGCATTACCCCCGAACCTCAGGACGGCTCAACCCCCGTCTATGTGCAAGATGATAACATGTTCGAGGGTCGGACGATGGGCCAGTTCATCATCCTACCGGACGGGACTCTGCTAGTCGTAAACGGGGGTCTGAATGGTACCGCCGGATATGCTACGGCAACCGGCAAGACTCCCTCTCTCGGTTTCATGCCTTTTGGAGAATCTCTGGCTTCCGGTCCCGTTGGCACGCCTGCGATATACAACCCTAACATGCCAAGCGGCAACCGCTGGTCGAATGCCGGTCTTGAGTCATCCAACACCGCTCGTTTGTACCATTCGAGTGCAATGCTTCTCCCCGATGCGTCTGTCCTGATTGCTGGTTCCAATCCCAACATCGACGTCAACTTGACCACCATCTACCCCACCACTTATACCGCTGAGATCTTCTACCCACCCTACTTTTCCGCCTCCGTCCGTCCTCAACCCACCGGGATGCCTTCCACCCTCAGTTATGGCGGTCCATACTTCAACATCACGGTCCCTTCCAACTCATATACCGGTTCTGCAAACGCCGCGGCTTCTAATACCACAGTCGTTCTTACCCGTGGCGGCTTCACTACCCATGCGATGAATATGGGACAGCGTTTCCTCCAGCTCAACAATACCTACACCGTCAACACCGATGGGTCGTATGTCCTACACGTCGCCCAGGTCCCTCCCAACCCAAACCTTCTCACCCCTGGTCCTTGCCTTATGTTCGTCGTTGTCAACGGGATACCTAGCAATGGCACCATGATGATCGTCGGCAATGGTCAGATCGGGACGCAACCTACCAGTGCTGTCAGCGATCTCCCGTTGAGCGTCCAGAATGATGTTGCCAAAGGTTCTGGCCACAGCAGCAGCCCATCCAGTAGCGGCTCGTCTTCAAAAGCGGGCATCATTGTTGGTGCTGTGATCGGTGTGATCGCCGGTATTGGACTCATTGGGGCACTCTTTGGTATCGTCGCCGCTAGCCGGCGGCGAGCCGCAAGTCGCCAACACCCGTCGGCTGCATACTCCATGGGAACGACGCGGGCCGGCTTTGGCGCGAGCGCCGCTGCTGCCTTTGGCAAACATGAAGACGCACGACACTCGAACTCGAGTGCGTTCGTGCCATTGCAACAAGAAAACCCGAGCATGGCATGGAACGCGAGCAGCGTCAGCCTACAATCGGCTTATAGAGACGACTATGATGGGCGACAGCATTACGATCCATATCATTCGGAAGCGATCGGAAGAAGTAGCATGGGGACGCGGCTGTAGAACAGAACGGATGGACAAATACCATTTGTTTCATTTTTTCACTTTTCTTTTATATGGAAGATCGGGTCAGCTGATGGACGCACCTTTTTTGTTTTGTTCTTCCTTTAATTTGATTAGAGACGTTACCTTATTGAATATGGACGTTTCTAGTTGACAATGCCACGAGTCTACATACATAACTGTGATCTTATCTCTTGGATCTGCCGACGTGAGCTTGTCAATGATGCGTCTCCATAGTGTCCAAGTCATGGTTGTGATCGATGGTTGTTTATTTCCAAAGCCTTTGCCAAACAACCATAATTGGGAACCAACACTTTCTAGACTTTCATCACCATCTGCCCGGTCATGGACTCGCTTTTCGCCAAAGGGGATGCGATCCAACCCTTGACAACGAAAAAGAAAACCAACGGCGATAGAAAACAATTCAAAAAACCCGACCGCAAAAATGCCAAAGCCGGACCATCGACCGACCGAACGCTCGCCTCAGTCACTCAAAACACATCCTTACCACGATCCCTCCGTCCAAGTTCGCCCCCGCACGAGTCCCTCTCTAAACACACACACGTCAAAGATATCAAGCTACGCACGCAGCTGAACCGCCAGGCCGTGCATGCCGCGCGGACCAAGACGCTTCTGCAAGATGCGCAAGAAATGCTGTTGACGGGGGACCAGGGGTGTATGAAGGCGGAGGGGGAGATGGAGCGGACGTGGCGGGTGGGTCAGGAGGAGGTTGTGAGGGCGGCGGGGGTGGAGGGTGCGTTGGGTCGGCAGGAGTGGAGGCTTGATGGGGGGCCGTATAGGGCGCGGTATTCGAGGAACGGAAGGTGCGTATGTAATTGTATGCAGGGGACCGATCTTGTGATGCTGACGACGGTGCCCGTTGAAGGCATTTGGCGATCGTGGGGAGCACGGGCCATGTCGCTACGTTTGATTGGCAGACGGGGACGATGCATGCAGAATTGCAGTTGCAGGAGACGTGTCGGGATATCACGTACGTGTTTCGCCATGGCATGATATGGATATGCGTCCTGTACTTACTCAACGACGACTAGGTTCCTACAAGACCAATCCTTTTTCGCGGTCGCGCAGAAAAAATACGTCTTCATCTACGATCGCGACGGCGTTGAGCTGCATAGACTCAAAGCGCACATCGAGCCTACCCGACTCGAGTTCCTCCCTTACCACTGGTTGCTCGTGAGCGTTGTGAGTGCGCCTCTTGCCTCGCTCCTCTCCCAACCTAAGTCACATCCTCTCGACAGGGAAACCCCGGATTCCTCAAATACCAAGACACCTCCACCGGTGCGCTCATCGCAGAACATCGTACGAAAGCCGGCGCATGTCGTACCATGACCCAAAATCGACACAACGCCGTCATCCATCTCGGGCACCAAAACGGCGTCGTGTCGCTGTGGACGCCGAACCTGCCTCATCCGGCGGTGCAGCTGCTTGCGCATCTCGGGCCCGTCGTGGGGCTGAGCGTCGATCCGAGTACCGGGGGGCGGTATATGGCGTCGTCTGGTGCGGACGGGATGGTCAAGGTGTGGGATTGTAGGAATTGGAAGGGGGCTGTGAGGGAGTGGACGACGAGGGGGGGTGGGGCTGAGCTCGAGTGGAGCGCCAAGGGTGCATTGGCGGTCGCTACCGGTGGAAGCGTCAACGTATGTTCCGTTCCTTTCTGTCTCCCGGACGAGGCTCACTCGCGTTTTGTGCGATGACAGGTGTACACCAAACCGACGATACAAACGCCGTTTGCTGCCAAAGTCGCTCCGCCGCTCTACCTCACGCACGCAATACCCCACCGACCGCTCACGTCGGTACGGTTTTGTCCGTTCCAGGATATCCTGACGGTCGGCCACAATGCTGGTCTCTCGAGTCTTCTCGTGCCGGGATCTGGAGAGCCCAACTTTGATAGCAACGAAGCTGATCCGTTTGAGAATAAGAAGAGGCGACAAGAACGCGAGGTCAAGGGTCTCTTGGACAAGGTCAGCCCTGCTGCGTCGTACGTCGTTTGATTTGGACGCGCGCTGACTCGATGCTTCGTCCCGGTTTTTTCCCCTTTAGATTCAACCTGACATGATCGCGTTGGACCCAGATTTTGTGGGGTCGTTGGCTCCGCCGACCAAGTTGACGACGGCGGTGAACGATAAGCACGATATCCCGTTTGCGCGTCTGCCGCGTTTAGAGCGGTTACGTGTGGAAGGTAAAGCAGACGAGACGGAGCTTGATGCTGATATGGATGTAGACGATGCCAACGACGCCGGCAATGATGGTGGAAAGAAAAAGTCGAGGGAGGAGCGGGAAAAGAGAAAGATGCGGGGCAAGGGAAAGAGTTTGAAACGGTGCGTCATACCTGTCGTTTATCAAAGCTTGAGCTCACACCACGATGGTCTCAGCTATCTGAGGAAGCAGCGCAAGAACGTCATCGACCCTACTGCGGTGTGTATCATGTTCTCTAGAGGCTGACGTCGACTGAGGGGTGTTGGATTGTAGGTTGCGATTCGCGCCAAGTTGGAGAAGCAGCGGGAAGAGAGACGGGTTGCCCAAGCGATCGAGAAGGGGGTGATGGAGCCCAAAAAACCATCCGCGCTAGATCGTTTCAAGCGTTCATGATGTGGATGTTCAAAATGTTGCGGGTCACAACCGTTTTCCCCAGATCATTCCTGGGGTAGATTCTTTATGACCTTGGTCTGATTCGTTGAGAGAAACACAACGATGCTGGTCGCAGAAAGACATCACCCATACGAAACATTCCGTTTGATACGTCGCATACTCTTACACGGTAGGTCCCACATCGTTCCTATTTCCTCGCTTCTGCTGCGAGGGCAGCCAATTCCTCAAAGTCCTTCACCACCAAGTCCACGTCCCCCCCTTCTGCCCTGTTCCGCACACTTGCCTTGACCTCGGGTGAATCCTCCGCAGGGCGCGGCACGTAGATCGTCTTCAGGCCCGCGTTTGCGGCGCCATCCAGGTCCCACTTGTGCGAAGCAACCATCGCGGCGCGTTCCGGCGGGACGCCGAGATGGTATGCTGCAGCGAGATACGCTTGTTTCGTCCTAAGTGCACATCACACCGGTCGTTCAGCGTAACTGTCCGAGATCAAACGACAGGATCGCACGTACGGTTTGAACACTCCGAAGAACTCGGTCGACAGGACGGCATCCCATGGGAGGTGTTTGTTCTTTGCCTATGTAGAACGCCGATCAGAGGATCACGTCGCGATCTCAGCCAAGACTTCTTCATGTTCCATCTAGGGACAATGCGCTCACCGTGTCGATCAAGAGTCTATAGTTGCCGTTCGAGAGGGCGCTCACGAACGCGTGCTTGGTCAGCTCGGTGAGCCCCGGGACGGTGTCTTCGTATGCTGCCAGGTCGATGATGGATATGGGTGAGGGGTGATTAATATTTAATTAATTAATACTTGGCTGTACGTGGAGACGGGGAGCACGAGGGCGTGGGCTTACTGTCTAGGTTGTGCCACAGGTGCACGAGTTCGGTGCGTACGGCGTCGTCCCAGATGGCGCCGAGATGGGACCAGCGTGAGGAGGCCAGCATTCCATCGAGTATCTAGCGTTCGGCAGTGAGTGAGGTTGGTGGATACCCGTGGGAGATGGGAGCGTACCTTACGATGGGCGACGTCGACGTTGAGACTGCCCTCGCCGCCTGCGTTGACGGTGCGACTATCATTCAGAAGCGTTGGTAAGCGAGCGTCGGGGTTGGCTGTGCCTGGCCCATCCCGACCGCCATAACAGCGCACGTCTCCAAGGCGCGTGAGAAGAATCTCACTCGAGGGTCGAGACGCCTTGGGAGGAGGGAAGGGGGAGGCCACAGCTGTCAGGGGTGGCGTTGGGAAGGGACTTACATGTGATCGTAATACCCCTTCCGCCACTCGCGCGCAAACGCCACAGCGTCCTCGTCTGCCACACGTCCACATCATCGACACATGCACATGTAATCGGGATTATCGTGAGTTGATACAGGTCCATCGCGTGGGGATGGATCGAGTCGGCACGCGGACGACCCCGACCCGGGAGAGACAGAGGACGCACCTTGTTCGTGAAACGC
>JBBPMA010000705.1:0-18428 GCA_038090075.1 Xanthoconium purpureum | reverse complement strand
TACGTCAACACGTTCGTTAATGGCCTTCTAGGGGAAACAATCGAAGAAACCAACCGAGTGCCAGGTCGTATTCGCTACAGCCATCGTTCGGAAAGGAGCTCAGTAATAAGAATGAAAATTGTCGGAAGGGAATGACCCACCCCTATCGCGATTAAACTTCTCAATCGCTTCGTTGTCCGCATCGGAGTAGACAATGTCTGTTGCATCTATCGGGACAGGCACATCCGTTTCTTTGCAGGCGGCAGCACTGCCCGCGGGGAACTCTGGATGAAAGTCTGCCACCTCTCCCCGATATGAGGGCAAGCGCCTGGCCAGTTCGCGTGTCATCTTGTACAACAATGTGAGTTGCGCGACATCGCCGAGTCTAGGGATACGTTCATGGACAGTGTGAGGCGGCGGGAAAACTGCAAGACATACTTGGAGCAATAGTCAGGGTCAAAGTCCAGGGGTGCGTTCACATCTTCGCCAGACGTGACGTGCACGCTACCGATCGACTCCGGGTACATCTTGAATGCCAAACCATCAGAGGAGAAACAAAACGGAGATACCTATGCTTCCTTACTAGATAGTAGATCGCCGAGAAGAGTTTCCGGCCAGTTGACTTGGAGAGACTTGGTACCACCGGGAAACTAGTGAAAAACAATCAGTGTGAATAATTTGCGAACGGATGTGGTCGTGAACTACCCGCAAAATGGTACGATCATGGCCATAGGCTTATCGGGGCTACGCTGAAAGAATGTCTCCCATCTCATTTGTGGCGCAGGCCCCATGGAGGTCAGCTGTGCTGCCGTCGGGCGCATTTTTATGATGACTTCAGCTGCACTGTGCCAAAGATATTCAGCAACTAAGGAGAATGACAAAAATAAAATATCAGACTTGTGAGCAATCTTTCCCGTTCCTTTTGTCTCCCATTCTTGAAGCCGCGCTGACAACCATATCGATGTCACACGCACTCTTATGACGGAGCTGAACGAATCATTTACCAGTGATTGCTTCTGGATCACTCCAAACGTCGTCCATGGTCTCACTCTCGTCTGATGCGTAGAATGCAGGACAAGTTCCTAGATGATCTGTAAAATAGCTTATTTTCATTTTCTAAGATAAGCATTCCGGTGCACTGAACATACCCTTATAGTTTTCACCTACACCTGGCAAATGAACCAGGACAGGAACGTTGTTCTTTTCAAGGACGGACGGGGCGCCAATCCCGGACCTCTCCAAGATGGATGGCGAACCAAATGCACCAGCAGAAACAACAACCAATTTGCTAGCCATCGCAGTACCGAGCTCGCCCCCTTCTGTGACATACACGATACCCACTGCAATTCCGTTCCTATTGTCGGCATGAGTCATTTTATAAATGATACTCAAAAACATACGTACTCGAAAATGACTCGTTTGACACGCTTCCCAACCATGATCGTTACATTCTGATTCTCCGCACGAGGGTATAGGTATCGAGAAGCGGTGTCACAGCGTTTTCCGGTAACGGGGTCGATATACCTGCGGTCAGTTGACGATTAGTCGACGAATATTCTTCATCTTTTTCGCTGCCCACTCACCCGTATGCCGGCTAGTGGAAAGAAACAGGTAAGTCCATCTGGCGACTTCAAAAAAGAAAAGAAACACCCACGCTATACGCATTTGGAGTTTTGTAATCGTTATTGTCATCGACCCATGGACGGTCTGGATCGTACTCCTTTGCCACGTTCAAGACTTGCTTTCCAAGCCCAAGCTCAGTCCTGAAAGTAGATATCCCGATTGGTCCAGAGTAACCATGGGTTGGCCTGCCTGAAATGGGCGTGAACGTTTCAAGCTGCATAAATTGTCACGAATCATCTCGTCGTGATTCATGGTGCGTTTACCTTGGTAATCAATGGAAGGAGTTCTTCGAAGCTCCATCCTTTGTTGCCCAACGCCTCCCAATCGTTATAGTCCGATGCGGCACCTCGAACGTAGACCATGACTACACCAAAATGCGAGTGAGGAGAATGAAACACGGGCATGAGTAATTCACTGTTACTTACAGTTGACAGCGGAGCCGCCACCGACATTTCGGCCACATGAGACGATAGCAGCACGTCCGTTGAGGTGTGGGCTCGGTTTGGCGACATGGAAGGAGACGGTGGTGCTGTTCGGAGCGAGATTCTCGACAAATCTGCAGGGTTGAACATGGACAGGGACGTCGTGCGTATGCTGGCCACTCTCGACAACGAGGATCTTGAGAGAGGGATCGGCAGCAGCTAATCTTCCTGCGACTACACATGCAGTTGTTCCGCCTGGCGTTTGGTGAGCAAGAGGCGGTTCGTTGGAGCGAAGCAGCAAATGAAATCACCTCCAGCAAAGACGATATCGAACTCTGCAGTCATATTGAGGAGAAAATCACAATCTGTGAAACGAATACAAGACGGACAGTTCAAAGTAACTTTGGGGGCTTATATGCGGACAAAGAATATATATACCCATCCTCCGCGATCGAAGAAGCAGAACTGAAAAGGTAAGTTTGAGCCTAGCATGCAATACACCGTTGTCGTCGCAATTAGCGTGGATAAGACGGATAGTAATTGTGCAGGCTCTTGGTCTCTTAGATGGATACTTGGCTGTGATATTCGCCATGTGATTTAGTTGCAGTGGGTGAGGCGGCTGATATCTGGGAAAAACAGAGACACTCCCTAGAACGTTCAACACACTGAGCGGGTCAACGTACCATATGCCTTGGCCAACTACCGTCGGGTTCATTTCGGAAGGCCTCCGTCCACCACTCCATCATGCTCACCCGCTTGAAGCGAGTTGTGGCTACGAAGCTGAGGCTCCGAGGCCGAAATGTTATAACAAGAGAAAGTGGACGAGAGAGTTGATGGCAAAATGGGACGCACATACGGCTCAGGGTCGTTGACCGCGAAATTGCCAAGTCGGGCCACTGGCACCGACTTGTTTCCAGTCGCACTCGGTTCGGACGTGGAACGGCCGGTCGAGGGAAAAGAACGGGCAGTGGACTGCGGCATCAGTCAACGACTCGATCTTCTGAGTAAAGCTACAGTGGCGGAACTTTTAGATCTTCTGCCAATTTCTCGAACTCCAGCGACTCGTCAAGCGCTTCCGAGTCACCCGCCGGTGTCAATGACTCCCTCCCCCGCCAGCTGGCAGCAATAGTTTTGAACTCATTCAAGCTCAAACGCACACATTGCGGTGGCGTATGATGCTCCAGGCTCGAATTTCGGTGATGTGACCCCCGAAGAAGGTTATTCTCGACATGAGCTCTGTAACGCTCATCATGCATCATGACCCGACCGGTATCTCACACTCTTCACAGTGGGCTGGTGGTTGCCTACCTCACGCAGCTTGTTCCCCCCAGAAAGCTGTATTGTCGGACCATCCCAACTTATGTCAAACGATCCATTTCTCACTCTCTATCTCCATCGCGGCGCCTTTCAATTCGTCTGATAAACGGTGATGTGCGAAGACTTGTAAAGTGATTCTCCTATTCCTAGGCTGGCAGTGTGAGAACCTCTGGGACTGGCCTCGTGCAAGAAGATCATGATAAGGACAACCCAAGACATAAACTTTTGGTCCTGACCTCATTTGCATCGTACCACAAGGATGCCCGAGTCAGAGTTCGATATCATCTTCGCAGGAGGCAAGTTTCACTGGTGGTCTACTTCTATTGCCCGTTTGTGCTGAGTAGCGCCAGGCGGAACGACTGCGTGCGTCATCGCAGGGCGATTGACCGCATCCAACCCTTCTCTCAAGATTTTGATAGTCGAGAGTGGCAAGCACTCTCGCAACGTACCCAACCATATCGAACCTTGCCGATTCAACGAGCATCGGGGGCCGGACAGTACCACCATCACTAGGCACGAGTCCAAGCCAAGCCAATTCCTCGACGGACGTTCGGTAATAGTGCCGAGTGGCCGTACCGTAGGAGGCGGCTCCGCTGTCAATGGTAAGCAGTCAATCACTTACATTCGTGCTTGATCTCATCTATTTCGATATCTCTGTCACATTTGCTCTGGTCTTGATATCGTCTACGATCTACAGCGATGTTGTATACTCGTGGCGCTCGATCGGACTACGACGATTGGGCAGGCCTTGGCAATAGTGGGTGGAGCTTCAAGAAACTTATCCCTTTGATCAAAAAGGTATACTACCCAACGTCAACGCGAGGTGATCCCTGAATAAGATTGGATAGCTAGAAACATACAAGCCAATAGCAAAAAGATCAACGCACGGATACAAAGGACCCATCCAGATCTCCGCTCGCGGACTCGACCTTGGCATTGGAACCCAATTCCTGGGTGTGGCGCAGAGGTATGATCCGAGGCGTCCCCTAGTCGACGACAATAACGATTTCAAGACTCCAAACGCGTACAGCGTGAGTCCTCTCGTTTAGTTCAGAGACAGACTAACTCTTATCCTTTCTCAAGCCGAGTTACGCGTAAGCACTTGGCAAGTCGATGAAAAGTAACCCCAGCTGAATCACCACTTGCGAAAGGTATATTGACCCCGTGAGCGGAAGACGCTGTGACGCAGCTTCCCGATACCTCTACCCACATACCGACAACCCGAATTTGAAGATCCTGGTCGAGACACAAGTCAAACGTGTCATCTTCGAGTAAGATGAAACAAAAGGTGTTACACTTGAACTAACAGAAAACCTGGTGATAGTAGTGGACGTGCGATCGGTATCGAGTATACGCCGGCCGGAGTCAGCGCCCCGGTCGTCACCGCAAAGGCTAATAAATTGGTAATTGTTTCTGCCGGAGCCTTCGGCTCTCCGAGCATCTTGGAAAGGTCGGGTATCGGATCGTCGTCTATCCTCGAAAGATATGATATCCCTGTCATTGTCGACTTGCCTGGTGTCGGGGAAAACTATCAGGGTGTGTCCGTTGAATCGAGAGGGTCTGATTCCAATCAGACTAAGGCAATTTTGCAGACCATATCAATTCTATCCTAGTGTGCTATGCACCCGACGGAATGAACACTATGGATGATGTTTGGATGAACCCAGACACAACCAAAGGTGAGTTCAACTCAACCACGGAAACGCATGTTGTGTGTGATGCTTCTCCGGCAGCGCATCTAGAAGAATGGGAGGGTACGGGCAAAGGGAAGATTGCCACGAAGTTCGCCGTTGTGTTTTTGCTGTACACACAGCTTGCTGAAGCGTTGGCATTACAGCGGGATTGAGGCTTGTGTGAAATTTCGTCCGACAGAAGCAGAATTGGACGTCTTGGGACCAGGCTTCAAGCCGAGATGGGAGTCTTTTTATGAGGGTCGGCCCGACAAGCCTATTGGCATGCTTGTGTCGATAGCTGGGTAATTTTTCCTGCACCGGATTGCCCAATGTTAATCATGTTCCACCAGCTTGCCAACGGTTGGCCCAAAGTTGCCTTGGAAATTCATCACCATGGTCTACCACGCTGTGAGGATGCACGATAAACCTCCCCTCTCGCCCTAACCCATGGTTTCCAAGATATATCCAGAGTCGATTGGGAGCGTCCACATAAGTAATGGCCAAGATGCGAACGCGCCTTTGGACTTTGATTCCGGCTTTTTATCTAAGCACGTTCTGCATCGATGCCCCTTTCCCTGCAATTACTGACGAACCCGCAACTAGATCCAGCGACCTTCCGCTGCTCAACTGGTTGTACAAAAAGTCCCGTGAGCTCGCCAGGCGTCTGCCTTCATATCGAGGAGAAGTGGCTTCCTTTCATCCAAAGTTTGCGGCTGACAGTCCTGCGGCCGTCAAAGAAAGGGACACACCTATATCGACGAGTGCACCGGACATCGTGTACTCTGATGCGGATAACGAGGCGATCTCCAAGCACCATCGCGATACGGGTAAGTCCTCGCTTTCTGTTCGATATCGTTCCGATCGCTGAGCCCTTCTGTGACGATCGTAGTATCCACCACCTGGCACTCGGTGAGCTTCTCGTAACCGAATTCATCCGCCGAACGCGATCACCCACCGTAGTGTGACAGCTCGGGACGTGCGCTATGAAACCCAAGAACCAAGGTGGAGTTGTCGATGCCAACCTGAACGTATACGACGTAACAGCCCTCAAAGTCGCAGGTAAGTGTGAGGGGTTTCCACTTGCACTCTTGTCTGACTGCGGGGCGGCTAGATTTGTCCATATGCCCGTCGAACGTCGGGAACGTACGTGCATGTTTCCGCGTATCGGATTGCCAAGTTTGTTGACTGCATCCTTCTTTTCTTCTTTGCAGAACACGCACTCCACCGCGTTGTTGATTGGAGAGAAGGCGGCAGTCATTATCGCGAAGGAACTGAACCTGTCCATTCTGTGAAGAGAAGGGTGAATGTGAAGTGCTGTACGATTTTGTATGACGCAATGTAAATCGGAGGTAAGATCTCGTGTAGCCGTGAGAAAGTAGCTTATGTATGTCTTTTTGCTCTTGGTCAAGTGGTCCATCATCGATCATCGATCGGGGTACCTCATGGAACGCTCTCCCCTGACGGAACTCGAGTTCAAGACTGGCTACCTTTCGACAGCCATTTGCAAGCGTCGATGTAGATAACCTCAACACCTACCGATCGCTCTTGTTCCCAAGTACGCCATTCGTCCTAGTAAGTGACATGGACAAGGATAGATCTATACTCGCCGAATTGATAATTCCATTCTAATTCTAGCTGTATCTTGCAGTCAGTATATCTCCACAAATGACGGGGCCCGTGGTCAGGCAAATCTGGCAAGTCTACAAGGTTTTAATGTCTGCAGGTACGCTGCTGTTACCCTCAAAATTTAAGATCATTTAAGCCAGTTCATTATACATTGCAAACATCTCGGTCATACATATCAGTGATACTTGTACAGGCAGCCACATATCTTCGTTATCAACAACCCTGACCCTCTGTTTAGATTTCTCCAATCTCCCAGGCTTCCAAAAGGCAGGACATCTGCGTCTGTAATGCCCCAAACGTCATATTCACGTCCGTGTAAAGATCGGGTTGGTTAAGTCCCGTCAACGCGTCGTAGACCCAGTTTTGGCAGTTCCACGTCCACCGTTCACGCACCACGGGCACGAGTGCGATGTGATTCAGAAAGTCGTTCAACCGATCCGGTGAGACATATCCGATGACGTGGTTTCCCCTCCAGTCCTTGTGCCTCTCCCAGTTGACCGGGATGTCGAAGCGGTCTTGGGTCGTGTATGTGTGTTTGTCGCCGACGATTTCGTGGCAGTTACCCCGGTCGGCGTCCGTGCGAACGATGATGGCCCAGTGCAAGGGTAATGGGCGGCCTGGGACGATTTCGCCGCGCCAGAACTGGACCACTTCGATTGGGAAGTAGCCTGGAGGGACCCGCACGGGCTCGAGTACTGTTGGAAAGGGATATTCCACGACGGGGGCGGTAAAAGCTGTCAGCATTGGTAAGTGATCAGAAAGGTAGACGACGCGCAAGAGTGACTCACTGTTGTCAGACATCGTCCTTGAAGATGAGGTGTTTACTGTAATCGTTGGAAACGACGTCTTCGAACTGATGTCGGAGGATGCTGTTCACCTTCTGGAGGGCCGCCTTTTATATTGCAGGATAGTCCATTCGCTTTGTTCGATGTGGGTGGTGTGGAGCGCTTCCTTTAGCCACCACCCCCTTTACTATGCAAATGTAGTCATCAAAGTTGTGGAATGACTGCTTTGACATCGTTACATGTGGTGACCGATTATCGTGTAACCTTGATGGCACCGATGACATTCCGAATCTACTTACTGGCCCACAATCACTGGAGCTAATGAGTGTTTGGCCACTTTTGGCCATTACACAAAGGACTCTGGTATGGCTTGCTCTCCGACGTGCCCGTCCTACCCATTATATCATGCTTTGTTGATTCGTTGTTACTATCTGACGTGTGTGGAGAAGGCAAGCTACGTCATACATAGGCTCCGCGCGATTTCAGGGGAACTCCGGAGTATCTTATCGCGCTAACAATCGATGAAACACACATCGGCATTGTCGATTCACCTCATTATCAGGGCATCCCTTTTTCTACTTGTCGTGTCGACTCGCTGCAAGGTTCGCTATCTCATTGAGAACCACCAGCAGGGTTGTCCTCCGTACTCATATCACTGAGTTGAAGCCCACTACGCTTGACATAAGGGAGATAGCGCGCAAGTCACTACATAGATCTGAAATGATTAGCCATCGTAAGTAGTTAGCAAGCTATAAGAGCATGGTTTTACGTGAAAGAGTTACATAAACGACAACTCCAACCACTTCAACTGATGTACAGATCTCTTTCAATACAAACAGTCCATGTCATCGACCATATTCCCGATCACCCCCTCAGATATCTGCCCTCTCCCAGGCCTCCAAGAGGTACATCATCTGTGCCTGCAGCTTCCCAAAGGTCAGCTTCTCGTCCGTATACATACTACCGGGATCCCTGAGCCCTTCCAACACGTCGTGCACCCAATTTTGACAATTCCAACTCCAGCGACGACGCAGCACAGGAACGAGCGCGATGTGGTTCAACAGGTCGTCCATCCGAGCTGGAGAGACGTATCCCACGACGTGGCTCCCCCGCCAGTCCTCGTCGTGGAGCAGCGGGATATCGAACCGATCCTGCGTTGCGAACGTGTTCATGTCGCCCACGATCTCGTGGCAGTTCCCGCGGGTGGCGGACGTGCGAACGACGATGGCCCAGTGTAGGGGTAAGGGACTGCCGCGTTTAAACTCGCCCCGCCAGAACTGGACGACTTCGATAGGGAAGCAGCCTTTGGGGACCTTTATGGGGTCAAGTGCTACTAGGAAAGTGTATTCCGAGTCTGCGACCGCGGAGAAGTCGACGGTGGGAACTTGGTAGGTTGGTGAGATGGATGCCTCGATGTGACGCGCAAAGGGCAACTTACTGTTTTCAGCCAGCATCCTTGAGGGGTTCGTGGTAGGTTCTGGATTGATGGACCTGATGAAACAGAACTGATGTCGCCCACTGATTCCACGGTGTGTCTTTTTATACTGGCAGGCCCGCCCATGTTCTTTTGTTCGACTTGGACGGCAATTGCCCAAATGGGAGGGATTGTGGGCGCCGATTTGCTTTCACAGCCAAATTTAGGCGTGCAGCTGTGACGCCAATGCAGTGGTCATATTCCAAAATGTAGTGTGAGCACTTCTGGCACCCTGAATGCAATGACTGATTGCCGTGTGTCCGGATGGCGACAAAGTAAGCGGGGTTGATATATTGGTCTGAGCTGTACTATCAGTTGGCTCATCCTTCTAGTCGAAAGCTGAAGAACGTCAGGCATCCATACACGAAAGCCTAGTCGGGCAGGGCTATGTCTAGCCTTTCGGGGGTCCAAGCAATCAATTATCCCCGTGGTGTGTTATCCCGTCGCTAATCGAGATAGCACATATGCGACAGGGGACAATGGTAGCGGAGAATCTGGTGTCACACACTGTTTCCAGTGGACAAAATTTCACGTCGGCAATCGTCGAGTAGGACGTTACGATCTACGCCGCAGACAGAAACATCTGTAAGACACTTTACCGCAATACGAGAAGAGCCGGAGGAGGGATGCAAGTACTTCCTAATCCTAGGTTACCAGCTCCATTCATCGCGAGTCTGACGTTAGAAGCGAGGCCCGTTCATGTTGAGGATCTGGACCCAGTCGCTTCATGAGGGGCACATCATATATCCCGGAAATACCAGTCACGATGTTTGAGCTCCCACTGAACGTTATCGATCTGTCGTGCAACTCGGTAATAAACATTATTCCCGAAGTTCCGTAATGTTTGATTGTCCATGCCTCGGTCGGTTTGAGAATCGTACCCCGTGACTAAGTAGTTGCTCCGAGGCGGAGCTCGGCGACGAGGGGTCGTGCTTCGGCGGGTTGTATGGCTGATAATACTTACGCTGGCCCAAGACATTTTCGAATGAGCGGCAGTTGCACGCCGCTGCAGAACTTGACTTGCCCGTATTGAGTAATTCCATCCGAGGCAAGGAACGGTGTCATGATAACAGCACACACATCGAAGTCTTTCCATGACCTTGCGGTTCGCCTCTTGTTGAACACCACCGTAGGGGATACGAAACGTTGTAGAAAGAACCCTCAGAGAAGTTGACCATATTGCTTATTCGCTCCTGGCGAGTCTCGGAGGGGACATCATGCACATAGTCCCACTACATGGCTCTCCCAGTGGAACCCCGTCCAGCTCCACACGGAATTCGAAGTCAAGAAAAACGGAAAGACTCGAGAACGATGAGATGGCGCAAGTTAAATACAGATCAAAATCCGATTTCATTTTTCGAGATCGAAAGAGGAAAAAAAAAGAACGAGACGAACATGTACATCCACGTTCACGGCTGGATCCGACCTATGAGTCACATCTGCGCCATTCACCACCACGCAAGGTACGCAGTCGAGAGCGCCGTCGCACCAAGGACGGCATACCCAGTGCTATACGCGCCTTTCACGTTCATAACTAGATCACCCGCAGCAGGTCAGCCTCGCGCACCACACCCAAGGAGAGAAGAGAACCGGAATGAGAGAGGGTGGGGAGATGAAAAACCAACGCAAAAACAAGAAACCAAATCCCAAGACTCACATTTACCCAAATCCCACACGAGATGGCGAACGCCGTTCCACCCATGAAACGCAAACGGCGCCGCGAGGACCACCTTGGCGGACGTCTTCACGTAGTCGGGTAATCCCGTCACGAACTCGATGACGTGTGCACTGTCGAACGTGCCGGGCGCGACGAGGTATGCGAGGGAGAATCCGTAGAGGACTGGGAGGCCACGACGTCAGCGTTAGTGTTATCACGAGGACCTGTTCGCATCCACATCGCCGGGAAACTCGAGACTCACGTGCGCTGAGCGACACACCCGTCACTCGGTGCGCGATAGAACCCAACCACGTCAACTGAGGCTGGTAGATCGTGAAATGGGGACTCGAAGGCCTCTTCAGGCGTTGTGCGTTCAAGATCTCTTGCGAAGCAGAGGGTGGGAGAGATTGTGTTTGTACGCCCCTAGGGTTACGAAGAGGGTATGAGCGAGTTCTGTGCGGTGGAGGTACGACGAGGGGTTATACCGTTTCACAATAGCAGATCGCAAAGCAACCTGGTTCCTAGCTGTGAGAGCGAAACGTCCTCGCAACGTTAATACTCGAACTAACCCTCTAGTTTTGTGACCACGTACCGAACTGAGGCGCAAATGTGATTCGTTTGAGAGAAGGAGCGAGACCGACGGCACGGACGGACATGGTAGTTCACTTTGTAGAGTCTGTGCGACTTTCACGAGGCGGGAGGCTTCGGGAGACAGACGTTGAGCGCGTGGGAAAGTCGTGTCTCCGCCCTCAGTGAAATCACACGCTTACACTTCACGGCGCCAGTGGATTACCATTTACATTGGATGTAAGTAAGTGCTGTGAGTGTAGAGAAATATATATACGGTATGGAGAGCGAACCAGGGACGGTTGAACTCCGCCCAGCAACTAATGACCGGGTGCGAAAAGGAGCGGTACACTGCACGCCGCACGGCGCGTAGACTGGACGACTGATAGACGAAAGGCCCGCAACGTTTATATCTGTAAATAGTAATGACAATATGCGATATGGATTGTTTGGTTTATGGTGTCAAATGATGATTCTGAATCGATGGATGGATCGTAAAACGTGTGACGGGGATGCAAGTGGATGAAGCTTGGAGCCCGAGGTGAAGCCGTGTAATATATAGGGAAAAAGTAGCAACCATGTACGCCGAGCCATGAAATGCTTTCAAAAGAGAAAGTCAATGGGGGTAAAGAAGATGATCCATGAGAAAAGAATCAGTAACAGGACAAGGTCACCCCAATACTATGTCGTTATCACCTTGCGGAACCGTCTCCCAGATCATGCTCCCTAGTGGTGCATGCGGGTGCGTTGGTCCAGCAGGAGTATCACCTCCGGCACCTTCGTCTGGATCCCGTTCCCGACCATCAGCGAGCCACGCAACTTCATGGCGATATACAGGTCGCCCTCCGGGAGTCATCCC
Organism: Xanthoconium purpureum; assembly: GCA_038090075.1. Taxonomy (NCBI): domain Eukaryota; kingdom Fungi; phylum Basidiomycota; class Agaricomycetes; order Boletales; family Boletaceae; genus Xanthoconium; species Xanthoconium purpureum. The sequence goes on along the minus strand of JBBPMA010000705.1, from coordinate 6,446 downwards.
AACAATAGACGTCGCCCCCGAAACAGTTTCTGCTCTCCTTCGGTTGCGATGGGCGTACGCTTGCGCCGTCGGGGAAGGTATGGGTACGGGTTGAGGTACGTTCGGAGGCAACGCCGTTACGCGTTGTCTCGTTGGTTGTGTTGTCGATGGCGCCGGAGGAGGCGCGTTCGGTGGGGCCAGTTGGACTTGGTTAACCGGGATCGGAATGGCCGCTCTTTCTCGCGCAAGACGCTCTCTCTCTGCCCGCCTTTCCGCCCGTGCTGCGGTACTCCCGTCGGGCCCATCTGTCCCATGCACATGCTCGTGTGCAAGTTCCTCGGCTTCATCTCCGTCTTTGGCACTGCACCAAAACCGATGTCCCTCACTCCAAGCCGTACTCTGACATTCTTTGCCACAGTACTTTGCCTTTCGACATCGCCTACACTTGGCAAATTCTCGAGGGTATGATTCCCATTTACCGCAAAGCACTAAAAGACCTGATTGGCCAACAAAGAATGCAGTGCAGAGACAAGGGACTCACTGTTGGCACACTGGCGAATGCCACCCCTACTGTCGTCTTTCCGACATGCATTCCTCATTATAACACCTGCCCAATATTGAATCTCTGGAGGCAGCTTTGGGGGAGGGTTGGGTAAATCGTTCTCCGATGAACTCGGCCGGAACGTGAACCTTTCAACAAGAGAAAACACATTCGTCATCCGCGGTGGAGTGGTCGAGCTCGATGTCGTCCCAGTCATCGCATTAGGTGCCTTCTCTTTCTCCTTCCCTCTCGCGGTAGCGGATGCGAAGGCACGGAAGAAGCCATGACTTTCCTTAGCAGGTTGGGGTGGCGCGGTGCGGGCCGTGCTAGGGCCGGCAACGGGTTGTGGAGTAGTCCGATTGGGAGGGAGATTGGCCGCAGCAGGATGGAACGAAACCCGTTGCTTGTAAAACGCTTGCCTGACGTGCGGATACTTGCTCAGGTACGCCAAGAGTTGAAGACTGAGCAAAACATCTTCGTCCTTGTATGGCCCCGAATCGGCATCACGGTGGTGATGCACATGGCTGGCCGTGCGTCCTAGAGCGGTGGGAACTGGTTGAGTAGCCATGTGATCGCGGTTGGTGGCGCCGCCAAGCATTGCACCACCAGGTACAACTGCGGTAGGAACGGAAGGTGGAAGCGCTACCACCGTTGCTCGCGGCGTTGCATCAGGGGCTGTGCGCGCACGTCTATCCAGGACGGGCGCATCCATGCCAAGCAAGTTTCGAGGTGCAGTGTCATCCATAGCTCCAGGAGCTCCAGGCGGTGCACCCATTGCGAAATCGTCGTTGGGTTCCAACGATACGATGCCATCCTCCACGCCAACTACACCAACACCCTCACCGTCTACGCCGCCGCCCTGTCCATGGTTGATGATAATATGCGCATCGGTGCTCATTTGTAAAGGAGCCGTTTCCTGAGCGTCGGCTATAATCCCTACCGTGCGTCGCGGACGCTGGGTCATTGAACGGGCCGGAGGTCGGGGAGCGCGAGGAAGAGTTACATGTGCAGAGGTATTGGTATCGTCAGTATCTTGAGATTGGTCCATATCTACGTCCGCGTCGCCATCATCTTCGGTTTCCGTTTCGGGGCGTGAGTTGTCCGTTGATTCGTCGGGAGAAGTGGGCATCCGCGTACGGCTGCGAAGTGGGCGGGACCTGGCCGTGAGAATTGTCCCGGGTGGTCCGTCCCACACGGGACGGGCAATAATTGTGCCGCTACGTTCGCGACCATTCACCACGACTGTGGCGGTAGGAGTTCTAGATGACGGTGTTGCATTGGCCGAAGGTTCAGCGGAATTATCTGTAGTATCGATCTCGCGCTCCGACGAGGATGAATGGCGGCCATAAGATGGTCGCTCATGTGATGTGACTGAGACAGACATTGGTCGCGATGACGCGTCAACGACAATCGAGATGTCAGCGGAAGTTCCATCGATAGAAATATCCACCATCTGGACGTCCTGAAAAGGGCAGTTAGTACCCAAACACTTCGGTCGAAGAACGCGATATACTTCATCGTTTCCATTAGCCTCGGCACGAACATATTCCAGACGAACAAATTCTTCAGCGGCAATCTGCCTCTGCAGAGCCCGAGTTAATTCCACGGCCCCATCTCTTTGTCGCTGTTCCGCCAGTGCCTGTCGCCTAGCAAGACGTTGTTCACGCGATTCCCTCGGTAGACCAGTGGCGCTCGAGCTCGGACCAACCGCAAACCCCTTGTTCGCCAACCAAGCTTCGAGGATACAACCAACAACGTCCAGCGTCCCAGCCTGCACGACACGGCTTCGAATCGGCTCGCTCCCTCTCACGCCGATATTAACGACACACTGAAAAGCGAGCGAAAAACGATACGCGGCATGTTTGTCGAACGTGGGCGGGTTGAGTGTGGGCACGAGTTTCGGGGGGCGTGTGTTCGGCGGAGCGAGACCGTATATAACGTTCGGGTTCTCCGGCGGAGGTGGACACATGCAAAAGTCGTGCAGGATGCGCACGAGACGCTCCAGACCGCCATCCATGGTCATGATTTCGCGTATTCGTGGGGAAGTCGACGTTAAATAGGTAAGATGGTGAAGAGAGTTGAATAGTGGCAACGGGGAGGTGGTGTCAAGTGCTACAGACAGGATTGAAATCAGAAAAAAAGCTCGGGGGAAGCGGGGCGACCGACCTCTTCTGTCGTAAAGCTGGGACGAAATGCAGACGCAGGCCCTGTTCTGGGCCGGAAAGGCAAAGTTTGATTCTCGCATAGCGGTGTATGAGCTGGCTGGCGGGACAAATCGAGATCTTGGATAATGGGCCTAGTTGCCGGTAAAGCTTGAGCTGAACTGGAGGACTTGAGCAGTCAGACTTTTGGCTGTCCCAAAGGGAAAGATGGGAGAAGAAGAGAAAGATGGCAAGTGGCTCGACTGTTGGAGTTTCTCTGACTTGGTTGATCGCGCTGGATGACTGAGACGACTGTGTGGTCTTGTTTGGGCGATGTGGCACCCCCCAAGTCTTCTTCCAGTAGATAATCACGAATGAACATGTGCACATTTTGATCCAACGGCCGGAACGAAGGAACTCCTCATCAAGCGTATCAAAGAACATCCCCCACAACCGTAGGTCGAACAACTTCTTTTCTAGTAGCGGTCAAGTATGCGGACTTTGACCTCCACAAGCGATGCCGCATGCCGCAACAACTGCCAGATACATCGCCACTCCAATCTGATGAACTGCCATTGTCAGGGTCACCGTTCTTACGACCTCTTTTCATCGATGTTGCTAGTCGAATAGAAATACCGATGCCATATCGTTCTCAGAACGACCGTGTTGATGTCATTGCTGGCGGCGATAAATTGACAAAAGATTTCAGGAGCCACTAGTCTTTGAAACCGCACCTTCGTGGGGGATAGAACCCGCCTTCGGCCTCACTGGTTGGTCGTACGACCACAGACGAGTCTGATCAAATGGGTTGGTTCATTTGCGGTGAGTTGACAGATTCTGCCATGTGATGTCTCAGATTAGCCAAAGACTTTCGAGTTCCTTGTCCATATCCCTTCGACACTGGCCACGAAAAGAGTGGTATCCGAGAAAACGAGATCAAAGGGACGATGTAAGGTACCGTTCACGCGCGCACACTAATATAAACTGAACAGAAAATGATTTGCAGTGTACGAATGAGCTGCCACTGGAGCGTTGACCAGACAACATCTCCGGTGGCTCGTCGCACTGCATCCGCGGACGGCCGTTGTCTATCTAGACAATAACATGAGAAACCCATACTGGCCATTGCGTCCAGTGATCCGAGCCCATGAGAAACCAAAATTTGGGTTCTGTCATGATTCCTTCGACATATCGGACAATGGCATGAGACCCCTGTGTTATTACTGTGTTGCAGTGCAAGACCCGACTCAGGGGGCAAATTTGGGGTCGTTTGCGGTAGCAATATAATGCCTCGCATCTCCAGTCGCGGAACATACTCGGCGAACCCTTCTCACTTAGTCATTAACAAGTACCCTTTGGCGCATTGCGCATCGGACGGTGCGTATGTGTGTTTCGGCCAGTGTCGAACCACGATACCCGAAGTCTTGTCATCCCAGGTCTCAGTTTGCGATGCTCGTTCGCTATGCTATTATTATGTTCGAACGGCCACAGCATTGGACTGAGGACAGCCAACCTTTTAACACTGCCGATACAGCGAAGCAGAGGGCAAGGTCGCCACGAAGACGACTCGTGGAGGGGGAGAGAAAAGACGGCGGGAGAAGACCTCGCTGAGGAAGCTAGAAGGAATGGAGGAACAAACGGGGGAGTAAATGACACCCTCCGCTTCCATCGTCCGCCGTCAACAGGTCTTTTTGTTTTTTTACAAAGTTCCTGTTCGTCCCACGCAGCCGGACCTAACTTCAACGAGACAAAAAAAACACAAAGTTGACAGGAAGTACATCCACGACCTTTCCATTTCGTGGCGTTCCGACGCTGACTGGGCCGGATACTTCGGACGAGACACTTGAGCTGACAACTCCACCTCCGAGTTTCTTCCGTTTCCTTTTGTTTATGATGCTGCCCCAAGAATGTTTACCACATATCGGTTGTGATAGAAGGGGAAGATGTATCGTTATTATTAATATCCATCGCCAATACGCTCAGGACAGTGTATATCAACGGATCGAAACCAGGGGCCGATTCAGGGGGAACAGGCACGACGGGAAAGAAATATGACGTTTGAAATGAACACTTCTCTTCCAGGGGAAACCACCATGTGTGACGCATTAGCCTCCGGTATGGATTATATCACACATGAGCCGAAGAGCTCAACGTCGCGACGCTGTTTAGTCTTGCTCGCGTCATGTGCCGCCAGCCCGTTCATAGTGGCGTCCAAGGAGATAGATACTAGAACTGTTCAATGTCATGACCTCATATCTCTTGCAGATGAACACCGTTTCTTTTGTTTTCGCCCATCTGCAACTACAGTGGAGCGGCAATCTGTCACCCCGCTTTGTTCCGTGAGCTCACGCAGTGTCCCGGTTGCAGAGGCTGAACGCATGCGGGACCGTAACTTTGAACTCGAACTCTAGACTTGCCGGATTTGGAAGGGTCTTATTGTCAACACCAGTCTCCAGAGAAATAATTAATGTGGTAATCTCACGTTGTAATGCTACTCCCTCTAAACTTTGCCGGACCGACCCATTTTATTGTCTTGGATTACCCCTTTGAGGCTTGGGACAAAAAGCAGAGATGAGATGAGTTTGCCGATGGAAGAAGGGCCGCGGACAGTAAGCGATGTAATGAGAAATTCTTCGGATCACCGCGCACACTATTGTAAGAGGAAGAATCAGGGACCCACATCCATTCTCAGCATGAAGGTTCGTCGTGTTATAAAAGAGGCCGACGAAAGGCCCCTACTCCCCCAGCTCCAAAGGCAGTCGTATCTTCTCGTCTACGAACCTTCGTTCAGCTTTCGAGACACTCACCAAAGCTCTCTCTACCTCGACGCCTCTTTCGCTTTCTTCGTCCTCATCAGACATGGACTCCTTCACCACCATCCTCTCCGTCTTCACCACCTCCGAGCACGCGGAGAACACCCCGTCAACCCCTGTCGATTCTTCGTCGAACCCCTACAACACCAACTACTGCGTCATCGCCTAAGTGTTCAGCACTAGACCCATGCGGTAGAAAGAGGGGAGGAGGGCTGCATTAACACATTACATTCGTTGTGAGTAAATTTGCCCCGCGGATTTCCGTTGACTGCAGAACGCTTACCTCCGTCATTCGCCGCCCTTAGCACCGCATGTCTCATGCACGCATTTCATCATTATCAGCATTATTACACACCATCATGCCACGTCCCGCTGCAGCGACACCTGTTGGATTCCCTGGGAGAATAGTCTCCAATTCTTCAGCGCACATATTTTTATTCGTTCAATGTGCATACACATACTTTCGACTTTCAACCTAGTGTTTGTTGTTTTAGTAGATAGGTTTTTACAAGGGGTCAGGGAGGGAAGCACGTGGAACACAATGGAATTTGTATACCTCATCCTCGTAGTGCGACGTGTACATGTTCAAGGTGCGCGCTTCTTAGGGTATTGTTTCTGCCAGCAGCTTAGTAGGTGTACCTAACTGAGGTGCTACCACACGGTAACTGCGACAGCTATACACGAGGTCTACGTAACTTCAGTTACGTTCGGTTGCGGGTCAACAGATGCGAGGCCTCCAAAATCAGTAATGAACCGAACGGTGATGATCACTCACGCAGTTACTAAGAAGCTGACAGGAAGAGCGCAAGCCCAGACGGGCTGGATTGTCATAGAACGCGATGGCGGTTAGCGGCAGTCAGACTATACCTGTAGGTCCTAAGCCAAAAATTAATTAATTAATTCGCGCGCAGCGCGAGAGAAAAAAAGATCACGCAGTCACCTCTGTCACACCATTACTACAAACACTGAAAA
>JBBPMA010000704.1:0-18431 GCA_038090075.1 Xanthoconium purpureum | reverse complement strand
CAGCGGACGAATATGGTTGAAAGTATTTCGGGTGCAAGGTATTGTCCGCTGCGGCAGTAGGTGGAGCTGGTTCAGAAACGCTGGGCTCCATGCTAGTGGCGTTCGTCAACCAGAAACAAGCACTCTTCAGTTTAGGACTCTGGCATCAGCGTCTGGAAGATGACTTACGAAGTTCAGGTAAGGCTCAGCCAAGCGATGTCGAGTATGAGGATGGTCGGCAGGATTTATCAACCAGAACAAGAGCTCGTTAGACCGGGATTCTCAGGCTGGTGGATATATTATCGGCGTTTGAATGGTTAAATCGTGATAACACAGTTCAACGAACCAAATGGGAGGACCGTTCTCTCGTGGACGCCAAACTCGACTCGGAGATGAAGAATGTGGTATTTGGTCCTGCGAAACGCCAGACCAACGAGCATTAGATAACGGCGAGTCTGACTCGGCAACTCGTTACTGGCAACCTGACATATGTCAGAAAAGTCCTGCTATCACACAAGCTCCGAGGCCGCCCCCTTGTTCCCTGCGTGTCATTACATCACAAACCAGGTCTCACCATCCAAGTTTTCTCCTTACAAGGCAAATAGCTACTCTAAATTTTCAACTGAGTCTATTTTCGATGCGTCGTGAGTTCTTGAGTTCCACCAGTTTTGCCGTCACCTCGTCCAGCGGTACCATCTCACCCTTGGCTTTCGTACCCACGTCGTCCCGGTTTCGGACATTGACTGATCGGCCGTCGAGTTCTTCTTGGCCGACGACTAGGAGGAACGGGAAAAATTGTCACAACTAACAAAAGATATCCGTAAAGAAACACATGCAACATACCCAAAAGGAAATTGTATTGTGCAATTTCACCGTTGCGAATCTTCTTTGGAAGGGTGTCTGCCCCGTTGTCGACGTCCGCGAACAACCCCAGCGCGGACAGCTTATCGGTGATCTCCTGGGCATAGTCTTTCTGTACACGTGCGCCACCAAGGGATATGAGCTCCCGGGGCGATCCCGGAATGGATACACGACTCACATAGGGGACGGCGACTGGAATCACGAGCACTTGGCGAGGAGACAACCAGAATGGCCTGTTCGTTCCCGAACAAACATTCAGCTCAAGACTCACAGCAGCAGGAGCAGCGACGTACCATTTTCCACCGAAGTGCTCCGTGATGATGGCAATGAACCGCTCGAGACTTCCCAAGATAGCACGGTGAATCATCACTGGCCGCGATGGGGGTTTGTCTGGGTTCGTCGTTTCCTCCGCGGAGCGGTACTTGAGGTTGAACCGCTCCGGAAGTTGGAAGTCGAGTTGGATGGTCGCGCATTGGAACGATCTACGCAATGCGTCTTTGATGTAAATGTCGATCTTGGGGCCATAGAAAGCACCATCGCCTGGATTGATTCCCCACTGGCCCGGGTATTGCTTTTCAAGGGCCTCTTTCAGTTGCTAAACGCATGCACTTAGCACGTGATCATCCTGGAGGACTGACATGACTAACAGCTTCAGCGACATCCCAGGTCTCTACCGTTCCAAGATAGTTCTCAGGGCGCGTCGACAGCTCCATTCGGAATTCAAAACCGAACAAGCCGTACACATGTTGCATGAAATCGAACAGTGCCTGGATTTCAGTGATGATCTATACCCACCTTGTCAACAGAGGGCTATCACCGCATCGCATACTGGCTCACCTGCGACGGCATACAAAACACGTGTGTATCATCTTGCATGAAGCGCCGAACGCGGGTCAGCCCAGTCAGCGCACCCGAGGCTTCATTCCTGTGCACGATACCGAATTCAGCCATCCGGATCGGCAACTCCTTGTAACTCCGGTCCCGGGAGTCAAAAATAAGGCAGTGACCGGGGCAATTCATCGGTTTCAGAGCCCACTTCTCCTTCTCGACATCGAGGATGAACATGTCATCCTTGTAGTTTTGCCAGTGCCCTGACGTCTCCCACAGCTTTGAGTTGTACATGTTGGGTGAGATGACTCGCTATGATGTCAGACCAGAGCCGACAACGGTTCGGAACAACGCTCACCCTCTTGGTAGCCGCGTTTCATATACTCTGACTGCCATCAACACTCAGCGATCTGCGCGGAAATAACTCAAAAGGGCACATACCCTCATCAACTCGAGCAACGTGTTGTAGATCCGGGTACCGTGGGGTAAGAAGAAACAGCTTCCCGGGCTGAGATCATTGAAAAAGAACAGTTCTTGTTCCTGAATGTGGGGTAAACAACCACGCCTCACTCCATTCGATCAGATCTTACCCTGCCAATTTTACGGTGATCACGTTTCGCTGCCTCAGCCAAAAACACTTTGTATTCCGACAACTGTTTCTTGTCTGGGAAAGATATGCCGTATACGCGCTGCAAAGAGTCATTTTTTGCATCTCCCAAAAAGTAGGACGCAGAGTTCTGCGATAAAACGATCAGTCTTGTATGAGATCTAATCAGACGCGCCTGAGCCGACCTTGGTAACCATGAACGCCTTGATTTTGCCGGTATGAGGAATATGAGGCCCGACACACAAATCAACCATTGGCCCGCAACGGTAAACGGTGGTGGAAGAACCATCAGGAATCTTGGTCTCGATGAGGTATTTCTTGTACTTGTTGTACTGTTGTATCCCGATCGATCAGCTTCCGTACATCGAGAGGTCAGTATCGCCGACGTACGCTAAACATCTCCAAGAGTTTCTCCTTTGAGACGACCAATCGCTCAAACTTTTGTCTGTCCTTGACCGCACTCTCGGCGATCTTCTCTAATGCGGGGTAATCTGTGTTGGTAACGACTCTGGCATTGCAAGTTGAGCCCATGACGGAACGCGTGACATGCGGACGCGTACCTCTGGTCGATCGCCATCTCATAAAAGAAACCGTCGTCAGTGGGTGGTCCGATGCAAAGATGACATCCATAGTGTCTCTCTGCAGCCTCTCCAAGAACATGTGCCGACGAATGCCAAAATACGCGTTTTCCTACGAATGATCATTCATATACGTCACCGAGAAAAAGCTAGCCAAGGCAATCCTTACCTTCTGGATGCTCGAAATCCAATAATTCGAGTCGACATGAACTCTCCAGTGGCCGGTCAAGGTCCCAAAGAACGTCGTCGACCTAGCACCCGCCCTCGAGTCAGAGGTTGTCGGTCGGATCGATCGTGTCGTGGACGCTCACCTTTGCGATCACGACGCGTTCCGAAAGACTCTTGGAAACCTCCTTGGCGACGTCCATCGGGCTCGTCTCCCAGCTCGTTCCCTTGCGCTCCGAACTATCCGGCAGAGTAATAGTGATCAATTCCCTTGGTTGAGCTGGCGAAACCCAACACGTCACATGTTCAGTACCCCGTACCGTATACGGCCAAAAAAAAAAAGATGGACGGACCCACCTCGAACAAACTCGTCATACTCGGCGCGCAACGTTTCAAACATGTGAATCCGCTGATCGATGTATTCGGGCGGTGGTTGAAGCTGCACGTTGACATCGGTGAGCAATCGTCGTCGGTATCGTCGACCAGCGTGGACGTACCTCGAGTGGGTACTGCGACGGCGCACTCTGCGCCTTGTCCTTCTTCTCTTTTGGTTGCTGCTTCTTTCCCTCTCCTGGACCCGCGTGTGGTCCATTTTGCAGCGAGGGCTTGGATGGCTGCGAGGACGATGCGACGGCTGCCACTGACATGGTGCGTGTGGGTGGGTGTGGGTGTGGTACAGACGCAAGAATGCGATGGCGGAAGAGGGCTTGATATGGCCTCGCTCGAGCGAGCAATCGCAGCATTCGACGTGACTCGAGATGGCCTTCTACTTTTGGACCTTTCGAAAAATATTATTTCATGTAATTAGTTTACGAAACAAGAGAATTTAATCTAATCGCCAGACCCAACACGCCAAACCTTGAGCACACCCGCCCGATCCCCACTCACAATCCCCCCACGAAACGGCGCATCGATGCACGCCAGCGCAGTGATAATGTCCTGGTGCGACTTGAGCAAATTCTGCTGGTGGTGCGTGACCATCGACATCCGCTGCGGCGCACGGTTGTTCTGGTTCGCCGCGCTCGGCGACTGGACCCACGTCTCAACGTGGCTCGTCACCGCACCGTTCAACGACCGTACCGTGCTACAGGCAGAGAGTGTCAGCACGCGACCCCCTCTACACGACCCACCACGCATACCTATAACTCGGCCGCTCATGCTCGGGCTCCGCGCTCACCAACACCGACGTCCGCTCCACCCTGCTCACATCCCACAACCTCACCCGCCGATCCTCTGAACCACTCACGATAAATCCCCGATTCCGATTCGAATTCGGTACGTCCGCTGATAGGTCCACGATCTCAGACCGGTACATCCCAGAGTAGCCCCCGAAATCCAACCCAACTACCAACGCACGGACGTCGGGCGACTGCGCAGGCAACGAATCGTCCCGCTGCATGCTCTGCGACGATCTCCGGTCCCGTCGCGGGAAGCCAGCACTGGTGTAGGCTGCGCCGCCAGGGTAGCGTGAATTTACCAGCGCAGCGATCGCAGCCGCCGGACCCTGTTCCGCCTCGACACCCGTTTGCTCCTCGGGCTCTGGGATCGGTTCAGATGCCGTCGTCGTCGTTCGCGTGACAAAGGTCTCCACCAACACTGTCTTCTCAATATCCCACACTTCGATCAACGTTGACGGCGTCGGCTCTGGACTGCCTTTCCACGTCTCCACCGCGACAATCACCCAGCGTCCTTTGCCTTTCGTGGGGTGCACGGCACACTGGTGTACCCGCGCTGTTCGACCAGCCCCAGATCGACCCACTTGCCAGCTCTTAAGTAGCACACCAAACCGTTTGTCCCAGAGCGAGAGCACCCCCGACGATGTACCCACAAGGACCCACGTCCGTTTTCGGTCCATACACATACACGTGATAGAGCCGAAATGACGGGGATTCTCCAGCCGTTGTAACAGACGCATCGTCCGCAGATCCAGCGTGACGACGACCGAATGGGTGGTCGCGTACACCAAATTCGACGCCCCATCTGGGCCAATCGCTCAGCTTCCCTACCCTGACCAGCACAGCCTGAACAAACAACGCACCAGTATTGTAATGAGACATGCAAGTGACGTACTCTCTGGGTGATTCAACCCTGTGCTCCCGGACGACCGACAGCTTAGTGTACTTGGGCAAAGATCCCGACGCGTTCACGTGCACGCGCACGACGTGGACGCTCCCGTCTTCTGCCGCGCTCGCAAAACAGTGCACGCCCTCGATGATACAAAGGCTCTTGACGCGTGCATGATGTTGCGTGTACGTATGTCGCGGTTTACTCGTCACGCTCCGCTCCAACCGCGCCGTATCCCAAATCTTGACGCTCCCGTCGTCTGAGGCCGACACGAAGAACGAGTGATCTGGGGCGACGGCGAACCCGGTGATGCAATCCGTGTGCGAGTGGAGGTGCGCCACCAGCGTGGCTTCGATGCGGCGGTTACCGTTGTCCCGGGCGATGAAGCTCTGGCGTGCAGCGTTCCGCCGTCGGATCGGACCCTCGTGCACGCGAGGACCAAAGTCATGTTGTAGGTCGCGATTGTTGTCCAGATAGAGGTTCTCAAGCAGGTTGTTGATCCCCACTTCCTGGCCGTCTACGATGATGTGTCAACGTTAAAAACAATAGGATGAGATGGGTGACGCATACCGTATGTAGAGATGGGCTGGAGTGACGTGACCCGCGGTCGAACGGGCTGGCAGGCGGCGGTGGCCGCCGAGGTTGGCGACGATCTCCCGGAACGCTCTGGAGAACCCTCTGAACGAATGCGCGATGGCGCTTCGAGAACCCCCACGGCGTTCATGTTCGACGACCCGACAGCAGGCGCAGCCTTTTGTCCGTCCGTGCTCCCAACCTGGAGTCGATGCGGCACGCGAAGCACCGACGAATTCGTCGTCGACACTACCGAGTCTGTCGGACTGTTGGGACGCTCGTGAGCCGGGGGTATGTTCGGTGGGGCAAGCGTCGCAGTGACGGCTCCTGTGAGTGAAGGCGATTGGGTAGCGGCATGACCCGCGCGCTCCCGGGCTGCAGTAACTAGATTGAGAGAGGAAGCAGAACTATTGATTGTCGCGAGACGTCTCCGCAACTCGTCGAACGTGGGCGTGTTCGGGGCGTGGTCTGCGCTCGTAGCCCGACTCATCCGCGAGGTACCGAGTCGCGCCAGTATGTCGCTCGAGCGGCGGGACGAACGCGAGAGGTCGGTGGTGGACCGCGATTTGAGGAAAACGGTTTGAGGGACAACAGAGAGCTTCTGAAGCTCGACGTCCCCCGTCGTACGGATGATCTTCTCGTAGTCGGGTTCTAATCGTATGCGTGAAGTAAAGCTAGGATTGGATAAGCATTCAATCGCACACATACAATGTTTAAAGACGCACCTGGACGCGTTATTGGCGAGTTTGAGAATGTAATCGCGCATCGCGACGAGTTTCGCCTCGTCCGCGAGCGTCATACCCAAGTTCTGTAGTTTCGACCATTGCGCCTCATCCCTGTTTCGCGACAAAAATGAGAGACGACCAAATGCTGATCGGAGCAGACTTACTCCTCGGTTCTGTTCTGCTTAGGAGGATTGTTGATTCCCGCCTTGCGCATAGAGACTATGCTTTCGCGCGGAGACTCGACCTTGGTGGCAGGCCGTCGTTGACTCCGCCAAAACGTTGTCCGTTCTGCTTTCATGGCCCACTGAATTGCGCCATCAAAGACAGGTCTGGGTAACTGTAGTAAAGCAGGAAAAGATCAGGTCCGTTGTTCGACCCTGCCAGATCGTGTGCATACTGGTGACTTCACAGCTGTCAGCAGACTCTGCTCATCTATCTCCCTGACATCGCAACGTAGTAGATGACGCAACGAAGGGTACAGAATACACCACACGTCGCTCGGTTGGAGATGTTTCGCTGCCGAGGCGATAAAAGCAGCTGCCCCTGATCACGCACACATGAACGACAATGCGATCTGGAACAGGAAAATCACAGACCCTGTCGTATCCATACGTTGGGGTGGTAAAAGAAGCACAGCGTCGCACTCATGAGCTCCCATATGCGCATCTTTTGGAAAAGTCCAAGTTCGCAGAGACTGGTGAGAGCGGACAAGACACGCGCGACGACGCTCTCCTCGACGTCTGCGTCAGTCAGCATATCAAACTTTGGAATGAAACAAGCGCGCTCACCGGAAAGCGCTTGCACCATCAACGGCAAGATATACTCTTCCAGGCTGCGACCGCCGGCACAGGCGGCAACATCGACGACGCTCTCAAAGAACGCTTGTCGGAGTAGCCAGTCTCTGTCATTGAGGTAAGTGATCATGTGGCTCAGGATGACGTCGTTAGTCTTCTGGCGACCCAAAAAGACGCAGAGCGAACTGATGTTGTGCAATACGGCACGTTTCACAATGGGGGAGGGGTCCATGAGAAGTGCGGTGAGTTGCTCTTGAATGGACAGATGTAGGTCGTACAGGGCTGCGTCGTAAGAGACCTAGAATGGGTGAGACATCAGGTTGGTGGTCGCATGTGAAAGCGACGTACTTCAAAGTGGACTTCGTCGTATTCTTGTTTGTCCTTGTTCGCACCGGGAGCGACACCATGGACTTGAAGTGACTGACCCATTTCGAGATATCGTAGCGCAGTATCCGCGAGGGGAGCAATGCACTGGGCATATGTCGCGCGCACGGAGACTTCTGTATCTTGAACGAGGTATCGGACGTTTGGGATGATATACTCGGGAAACATGGAGACGTTCGATGGCGTAATCACGGTCACTCTCATCAACTGGGACCAAGTTCAGTATCGAGATGTCCGTTTTTGAAAAAGGCACGACCACCAACAATTTGCATGAGTGTTCTGACTGCTGCGGCTCGTACGATGGCGACGTCGTCACGCAACAGCTCTACAACATACGGAACAGCACGATCCAGCTTGGATTCATCGGTAAGCTGGGCACAAAGTGCCAAAAGAATGTCGAGTGCACGAATGCGGGACGAAGGGAGGGAGCAATTTCGGATATTTGCAAGCACGAGGGAGAGGAGGATGAGAGCAGGGCCATCCTCGGCGGGAGTTGGATGAAGTGAGGGAGTATAGGATGGAATTTGTAACGCGACAGGAAATATGTCCTGGTGTATATCGTCAGCCGTACACGTGGCAAAGCGGGAAGAGAGCGAACCTGGTGCAAGTTGAGAGAGGAAGGGAAGGTACCAGCATAGTCTACTCTCACGTCTGTGACGGTGCGGTCGAGTTGTTGCGGTGGGAGGAGTTGGGGTTCGACGGACGCGTAATCCACCCAGATTCTATCGATGAGGTGATCGCTCTCGCTGGGTGCTGCCTCACTTGGACCTCCCGCGTTGATGGCAGGATCCTTGCCCTTGACCGAGTTGGCAGGGGGCGGCGGAACAGTGGTAGACGAGGGAAATGAGGTGGCGCGTTCGCTGATGGACGCGGCGTATCCGTGGAGGAAAGAATAGAAACATTCTGGCAGAACAGGGCCTCGGGCACTGGCCAAGGCGACGTCGAAGGTGGGACGAGCCCCAGGATCGAGGGATATCATTTGTTGTATCATGACCTGTTGACGCGAGTGAGTTTGCGGGATTTCAAAGTAGGGGGACACTTACGCGGATGCCTTGGTCGTCGATCGCGGCCAGTTGGGCGTCGACGTTGTATTCGCCCTCGCGGTACTTGAACAGCTGACTGAGGGTGAAGAGGGGTGCGCCCTCGAGGAACATTTCTGCGATGACGCAGCCAGCGCTGAACATGTCCATTGCCTCTGTGACGCGGTCGTTGGAATCGGGTTGTTCGATGGATCTGGGGACCTTTTCTGCCTTGTAGAAGCGTTCTGGGGCGAGGTAGCAGGTCCGTTTTCCGCTGGTGTCGTAGAAAAAGGAAAAGTCGGAGGGATCGTCGAGAGGGAGACGGGTCGGCTTGTATGGCGCAAAGTCTGTGAGGTATATCCAGTTCGAGGACGTGACGAGGATGTTGGTGGACTTGATGTCGCCGTGGGGAGTATTCTGGGCGTGGGCGAGGGAAAGGGCTGTGAGGAGCTGGTAGACGATCCATTTCTTTTCAATGGGGGAGAGAAAGGGACGCGTGCTGCGGGGGCGATGTGTCGAGAGCACAGCGGTGATTCCTTGGGACGTACCTGATGCGATCGTAGAGGTTGCTGGCTATCCACTGGCGTATGAGATAGCCGGCCTTGTCGGTTTCCACGAATGCCTGGTAGGTGTACACGTTTGGGATGTCCTGGAGGGCATCTCTGTCGACTGCGGTGAGGGTCAGCGGCGAAGCAGGGCAGGGGGGGACACGCACCCTTTTGCTTCCTGTGGTAGGCCCTGAGGGAGATAGCGGGGTCGTGCTTGATGAATATCTTGACGACGAGGGGCCCATTGCGGTGACGACACTTGACGGTCTTGAGGAAGCGGGCCTGGCCGATGCTGTGGGGTGTTAGTCGTGCACGAGGTGGGCGACGACGACGGACCTCTTTTCGTATACGATGTCTGGGGTGAGCTCGGCGACGAATGCGTCGAGCGCGCCGGTGGTTCTCGCGAGGGTCGATCCGGACTGGATATTGCCCATCGTGGCTGTTGACCGGGCGTGGTCGTCGTCTGGCACGATGAGCACGACGCGCACGATGACGCGCACGAACGCTGGATGAGCCACGCCACAGTGAGTGTGACAGGGTGTCACATTCGATTGTCACGGGTCCTCGCATCGGTTCACCTTGCACTGTCGCTGCGGGTCGCATCCAACGCCAGCACCGAGTTCAACGCCGCCGACGTTCACGACGCTCGTCTCACCGTCTTTTTTTTTCTAGGACGGCGGCGACGATGAACTACCCGTCCCAGGCCCAGCAGGGCCAATACCCAATGTCCTTTCAACAGCCCGTCATGCACAGCCAGTCCTACCAGCAGGTCAACGGCATGATGCCAAAGTTCGCCTCCGGATACCCAAACTACACCCCACAGCAGAGCCAGAGCCAGTCCATATCACCCACCCAGCTCATCGCGCCCCACAGCAGCCACCAGATCCCGCCTCAGCCGCTCACGCTCACCCCAGCACAACTTCTACAACAGCAGCAGGGCGCTACCTTCAACTCCATCGGCCCCATGCCCGGAATCGGCATCAACGTCGCCTCCATGCAGCAGGTACAGAACATCCCCATGTCTATCCAGCAAATGCAGCACATCCCTACCACCCAGAACCAGCAACAAAATTCGCCCATGCGCATGCCTTTTCAACCCGCCATGAACCCTCATCGCTACGCACAAATGACCCAACAGGATCGCGTCGCCTTCCAGCGACAGCACCAGGCTGCCAGCCTCGGCCATCCGGTCCCCCCAGATCGCGCGCCGGGTACCCCCACGCAACACGAACGCGGTCTCAGCCTCGGCCACGAGCGCCCCCCAAGTCAGCACGGCCGTCAGTCCAGCCAGCAGCCCCTTGACCGCCCACAGAGCCGATCCCACGACATTCCCCCCATGCAAGCCGACCGTCCCTCCTCTTCCGCTTCCGTTCGCTCCCACCATTCGCATCCCGCCCACGACTCCGTACCCATGATGCCCCCTCCCAACTCGCGTCCCGGCACCGCGTCCGGCCAAATGTCCACCCCCTCCCGCATGATCCCAAACCAGCACCCAATGAACCTTAACCCGAACATGAATCCGGTCTCGCTCGGCACCAACATGAACATGGTTACTCACATGGCCCAAGGACAGAATATCAACCCCGTCATGAACCAAATGAGCAACGTCAACCCCCAGCTCAATTCGGCCGCAATGCAGATGTCCGGAGGCCCCATGGGCATCCCAATGAACCGCCCTCCCACTCGAACAGGCTCCGCGCTTGGTCGTGGCTCACCGAAACAATCCCCTCGCTTGAGTATGGCTGCAATGGGTGGTGTCCCGAATGTCGGTCCCTCCGTTGGAATGCCTGGTTTGGGCCTGGCCATGCAGGCTGGCATGTCCAGTAGCTTACCTGGCGGGATGACCCCGACCATGGCGGGAGGCAT
Source organism: Xanthoconium purpureum (assembly GCA_038090075.1). NCBI lineage: Eukaryota > Fungi > Basidiomycota > Agaricomycetes > Boletales > Boletaceae > Xanthoconium > Xanthoconium purpureum. Next base: position 7,440 of record JBBPMA010000704.1, on the reverse strand, counting down.
GGGCACAACCATGGGGAGCGGTAGCATGGGCAACCTAGCTGGTCCCATCAACGGAAACATGGGCATGGGTATGGGTCCACAGGGAATGCCCAGTATGGGCATGCAAGGAATGGGTAGCATGGGCCCCATGAACATGAACGCGTCCGCGCCGGGCAACTTGGCTGGGGGGAACATGATGAGTGGTGGTGCTGGCCCGTTGATGGGTCCTCCAGTCCCCCCCCAAGGTATGCAACGGCCGGACAGAGAGCCAATGATGCAGCCCCATATGCGCGAACCATCCGCCCCTGCCTCGCGCGAAGCAGTGAGTATGGTGGCCCCCTTTAGCGACCTACCTCACAGAACGTCGCAGAGCCTCCCCCCAAGTTCGACAGGCGCATTCATGGGCCTTGACAACACAACCGTCACCGCCATCCCCCCCAACATGCCCCGACAAGGTTCTCAACCCCCACCACAGCAATCACCCGCGCGTCAAGTCCCAGTCCTCCACCGTTCTCCAATGCCCATGCGCAAAATGGGCGAGTTACCTGCCCGCGTGAGTACGCCTCCCGTCAACGTACCGCCCATTCCGGGTACTACCCCGGGACAAAAACTTCCCCCTCACATCGCTTCTCTCAATCCGGCTGTCACCAAGATTTCGTATATACCGTATGTCGTCCCACCGAAACCATCCGATGCGACGGATGGTACCGACAATGACGACAGAAAACCCGACGACGACGAGCCGGCCACCGAAACCGATAAGGACGGTGCGTCAGAGAGTAACCCCCCCGCCAAGATCGAAGACCCCGTACCAGTGCTCACGCCTTCCGAAATAACGGCGCTCAAAGACGTGATGGCACACGACTCGGCGTACGAGACCGTCTACCGCGCCAAGCAAGCGAGGATGATGCAGGAATTACGGACCTCTGGACCTGCTAGGTTGGCGTGGTGGGACAGGGACTTTGCCGCGAGTATGGGGATCAACCGACGGCCAGATCGTTTCGATGTCCGGTATCCGCGTCCACCCACTGACTTGGCTCTGAGGAGGAAGGGAGCAAGACGGGAAGGCATTCGCATGTGGGTATCTTTTTTCCGATTCTCCACAGTTGTGATGGTTGAACCTCTCAATATAGCCCGGGGAAGTTGCCGCCTGAATTGGCGGATCGAGCTGAACAGCTTGTACCGATCCGACTCGAGTTCGACGTGGAACATCACAAGATGCGTGAGACGTTTGTCTGGAATCTAAACGGTCAGTTCATTGTGTTCTTGCTATCCGTTCTTTCCCGACCTCGATTGTCTAGACCCCATCATCACCCCCGAAATATTCGCACAGACCCTAGTCGAGGATTACGCCCTCGCGCCCATGTATCACAGCGTCATCACCAAATCGATTCAAGAGCAATTAAGTGATTTCAAGGCGCACGTTGCCACCATAGACACAGACTGGAGACCGTCTGCAATTGAGATACCTCAGTCGGAAGGACCCGGCGCAGAGGAGCAAGACAACTCGGACATTGAGATGGTGCACCGCCCTCGATCACCCGTGCCCCAGCGCGACGATGACTCACCTCGCATAAACACGGAAGATGATGACGAGATTGTCGGTCGAGGGATGCTAGACGAAGAAACGGTGAAGTGGTGGGAGTCGTGGCGCAAGCGCGCAAAGAAAGAGGTACCAGCCCGCATCGTGTCAACCAATCGGCGGAAGAAACGCAAGCTTAGCGTCAAGATCGAAGGCCCGGTCGAGGCGAGTGGGAGCAAAGGCAATGAGCGGCCGCGAACGGTGGACGAGTTTGAGGTGGACGAGAAGAAGGTGCATGAAGACTTGCGAATACTGATCAAGGTGCGTCTGTGTTTCAGTGTGGTTGGCGGTGGTTGATGTCCGCACTCTAGCTTGATATTATCGTGGGCTCGATGAGGCTTGACGATCAGTTCGAGTGGGACCTTGAGAACCAGGATGTGTCCTCGGAACAGTTTGCCGAGGTGTATGCAAACGAACTGGGTTTGGGCGGAGAGTTCAAGTGAGCACGAGTCTTCAAAGAATGCGAACATGGTGTTGACGCGTGTCTAGGACCGCCATTGCGCACTGTATACGTGAGCAAGTCCAGGTGTATCAAAAGTCACTCTTCCTCGTGGGCCACCCTGCCGACGGCTCGGCCGTCCAGGACGACGATCTTCGCATGTCCTTCTTACCTAGCCTCACCTCTGCCGCGAGAGCAATGGACCAAGTAAAGTCTTTTACACCAATTCTCAGCTACCTCAGTGACGGCGAGATCGAGCGGAGCGAAAAAGAGCGAGACAAGGAGCTCACTAAGAGACGGAAACGGAACACGAGGGGTCGTCGTGGTATTGCTCTACCAGACCGCGAACCCAATCGAACCTACCGTACACCTGCGATCGGCTTCCCTGAGCTGGATCCTCAGACACTTGCCCTGGCTGCCGCCGCGAGTGCGCCTACGTCAAGGCGTGCGGCTGCTGCTGCTGCCTCCGTGACGATTGCCAACATGGTGGCATCAGAAAATGGAACGGCCATCATGCCACTGCAGTTGCCACCACCACAATCGGTCCCGCAGACGACGTTGTCACTGAACAAGGAGAAGAAACCAAAATGGCTGTTCAAGGCGCCTGAGTATCCTCCTGAAATCCTCCGTCCGCGCGCACGCGTCACTCTACCGACACCGAAGACAGCTATGGAATCGGCCACCATGTTGCCCTCGTCGCTACTTGAAAATGAACCGCCTGCTCCAGTTGTGGCCCCTCCACCACCGGACGCCAAAGCGATTGCGAAGAAGGCGAGGGAGAGTGAGAGAGAAGCGAAAGAAAAAGAATTTGCTGATGGGCAACACGCCAACGTGATCAATGGTGTTTGGCACTGCTCCAATTGTGGCTGTCCAGAAAGCATTGCGATCGGGCGACGAAAAGGCCCTTTGGGAGACAAGTCCCAGTGTGGGACATGCGGTATGCGGCCCGCCCTTGTGTCATGAAACGTGTTAGACTCATGCTGACGTTTGTCCCTTTTTAGGCAAGTTTTGGCATCGGCATCGACGCCCGCGGCCGGTTCAGTATAATTCGGACCCGCAGTTCCATCTCAATCTGAGAAACGAAGAGTTGGGCAAGGCGAACTCCAAGAAGCGTGGTCGGGCTGCGAATTCGACCGCTGCGGAGGGTACGGAGACGCCGAGCCGGCAAAAGTCTGAACTTTGGGTCGAGGTGCCAACACGAACGCCCAATTCGGCGACGGTGCCACCGTCCGAGGACGATAGACCTGTATCCCCAGTGTCGACAGCATCGAGTGTTTCAGATGCACCTCTCGCACAACAATCCCTGAAAACGAATGGTGCGAGCCAGTCCACCACCCCCGCCCCACCACGACCGTCGACGCCTGACTCGCCACGACCCCAACCGGCGGCGCCTTTCAGTTCTCCAGGAGGCGATCACGCTTCAAATGCGAGTGGTACATACGTGAGCGGACATGTTTTCTGACGCGGATGTTATTGATGCTCAAACGTCAAGTGAACAGTCTACACCTCCGTGGCTGTCCGCTGCAATCGTGTCGTTGCAGGCCAAGTATCCAGACGACAGGTTCGAGGCGATCTTACGTAGGACGTCGCCCAAGGCAGCGCCAGAGTGGCGGATAAAGTGTCTGGACTGTCCTGGCAAGGTGCGTGATCGCATAGGGAACGTGATCTGATTAGTTTTCTGACCAAGGAGACGTGTGTTTTTAGCTATACAACCCTGGACCGGGCGATTCGTTGTCAAACTACGAGGTCCATCTGAGGAACCGGCAACATCGGCTACGGGTGTCCAGTCGCATTAAGGCTACCTCGTCCTAACCATCGCTTTTCACCACATTCTCATCTCGGACCTATGAAGCTTTGGGTATCACGTCGATATCTACGGAACGAACGTGGTTCTTGTGTCCAGTCTTGTTTGTTCTCTTTCGTTCCGCTTCTTCTTTCTCTTCTGTTGCAACTCGATGGTCCTGCTTGCGATCCCGCTGTGTCGTGTACGTGCTTGTACATACCTTATTATCGTGTTTATCTGCTTTTCTTTCTCCAAAAAGGTCACTGCCAAATCTAGTACTAGAGACGGACGGAAGGTGACACTCGTGTAGACTACGGATCAACAGGTCCGAATATATAAACTATTAATCCACGCCCGTGGATTCCTACATCCCACACTCACCCAAGTCGAACCATGACGAGTGTCGAGACGATATGGCGACCTGATGCGAATCAGGGCCGACCACCCCTTTTACCAGGCGAGGTGTACAGGCCAGATATACTCGCTGTGATCGAGCGGACGATCGACGAGCTTCGTCCGGCGCTGAGAGCGTTGAGCGATAAGATTCATGGTGCGTTCCACCCCCTGATTGTTTGGTACCGATGATCGATAATGGTCGACGATAGCTCGACCTGAGCTCAAGTTTGAAGAACAGTGAGTTCGATGCTTGCCAAACGATCTCACCTCGACGTTCACCAACGTAGCTACGCACACGACGAATACACGCAGTTTATGGAGACCCAGGGTTTCGTCGTCGAGCGACAATACCTCCTCGACACTGCCTGGGTCGCTACCTACGTCCACCCAGGGGCCGATACCCAAGCTGAAGGCGCCCATACCGCGGTGCTTGGCGTGAACTCGGAGATGGACGCGCTTCCTGGAATCGGACACGCCTGTGGTCACAACCTGATCGGTATTGCGGGGGTTGCGATTGCGTGTGCGGTCAAGGCGGCGATGGAGACGTTGGGGGTCGGGGGCAAGGTGGTGTTGCTTGGGACGCCTGGTGAGGTGTTCAATTTGTTGCGTTTTACTCGGAGGAACGAACTCAGGTTTCTTTGGGGGCCAGGGGAGGAGGGCGGTTCCGGCAAGGTACGATTGTTGGAAAAGGGAGCGTATGAAGGGTTGGATGTGTGTCTGATGTACGTGTCGTCGACATCAGATTCCGTTCGTCGTTGTGGGATGTGCTGCTGAACGGTACCGATGTTTCCAACCCAGGTGCCACCCTGCGCCTGGCCCGCCGCACTCTGCTAGTCTGAGCAGTTCGTTGGCCATCGTCCAACGCCAAGTAGACTATACTGGACACACGTAAGAAAGCATGACCACGCTCCGTCTTCACGTCACCTCACTCGGCGCCTCCAGTGCACATGCGGGCCTCAGCCCTTGGGAGGGCCAGAATGCCCTCGATGCTGCCGTGCTCGCGTACACCAACGTCGGGTTATTGCGTCAACAGATCAAGCCTACGCATCGCGTGCATGGCGTCTTTGGGGGACAGGACTGGGCACCCAACAGTCTGTTAATCCTTGTCGAGTTCGGTCTGATAATTGCTCAACCATTTCATTGGCCCTAGTCATTCCCGATCAGTCTACGATGCAGTGCGTGTCTTCCCTTTCTCTTGGTTTGTTAGATGGTAGAGCGCGTATAGCTGGTATATTCGCGCGCCGACGACTAAGGAAGCACACGAGACAGCTGCACGGGTCAAAGGATGCTTTGAGTACGCGAAACGATCCTTTCCCTGGCTTGTGTTTGATAGAGTGATGTGTCATTTTTCAGGGCTGCGGCCTCTGCAACGGGATGCAAGATGAACACCAGCTACGAAGCCGTCCGTAATGAGCTCATTCAGAACGAAGTCCTCGGTAGGTGATTTTTCCCTTGATATGTCCTCCCGTTGGTCATTCCCGTCTTCTGGGATTAGGTGAAGAGCTTGCAGACGTCTTTCGTAAACGGTACGGCCAGATCGATTATAAGTGGGGTATCGCTGGCGCGTCGACGGACTTTGTATGTTTGCATTCCGCTTACCCTTTGACTCGATGGATGTTGACGGCGTGCTTTCCTGGCAGGGGAACGTGTCCTACTGTACGCGTGCTCTCCTTCTCAGTCTATGCCGCTGATGACGCGAATGTGTTGTAGCAATGCCCGGCCTGCATCCCGGCTTTTGTACGTTTCCGTTTCCCTTTTTCCTCTATCGTGACTTGGGCGTTCTCAACCATGTGTAGCCGTACCCACCGTTCCAGGAGGGGGAAACCACACGCGGGAGTTTACACGCGCAGTGTCCACGGACGTTGCTCACGAGGCGTGTTACGACGTGTCCAAGGCCCTGGCGCATGTAGGTATGAGGGTCTTGACGGACGCGCAGTTCTTGGCAAGGGTACGTTCTTTGGGTTCATTCGTAAGGCAAGTTCAAGGAGTGGTGTTGAATGGCGTTTTCATTCAGGTCAAGGCCGCCTTTGAGGCGAACAAGAAGAAGAGGGGAGATTGAAAAAAAGAAAATGCGGGCAGTGTATGCAGTGCCAGACATGCTCGTAGTGTGGGACTGATAAGGGGGCCGTGTAGTTCATTGTCGGCGCCTACATAGTATCTTTCTAGCCTGGTCTAGTGTAAGCAGTCAGACCGCTGCGCGTAACCGTTACAGCAGAAGGCAGAAATACTGAGTGACTGCCACTCAGTATCACGGACGGCGGTGTAAGTGCGTCTTCCCCAGCGCCTTGACCTGGGTCATTCTCTGAAAGTAAATAAGGGACCATCTTGCGCCGAGCCTTGGAATTTATGCCCTCAAATTGGGTTGTATTGCTACTGGATTGGCCGCAACCCAGAACTTTTGTACCGGGACCCTCTATCGCCTCTTGCCTTTTTCGTGTTTGGACCGCGAGGTGCTACCCCTTGATGCTTCCATCTTTATAGGTCAAGTCGATGCTCTTAACAGGGGTCAACAATGTAAGGCACTTGGTCCATCATCGCACGTTCAGTCCCGCTGCTTTCCAGGGGACATACATGCGCCCACGAAAAGCACAGGATGAAGAGCCCGAGGTATAAAATCTGAGTGTGCTCACCGTTGACCAGCGGGAACTCCAACTCTTTCATCGTCTGCGAACACCAGCTCTCGCACAACGAATCAACCAATATGTTCATTCGCGCCTCTACTGTTCTCTTCTCGGCCGTTGCCCTCGCTGGGCTCGCCACTGCTGCCCCGGGCGGCGGAAGCAGCCAGTGCAACACGGGTAGCCCCCGGTGCTGCGGCAACTATCAGAACGTGAGGTTTCTCTCGTCAACGCTAGTTACTTGAAACGATAAGGGGTCTCTTACAATAGTCCGAGAGCCCAATGATCCTGGAGCTCTTTGAGTTGCTGGGCCTTCCCCCGCCCTCCCCCAGCAGCCTGGTCGGGATTGATTGCAATATCGACATCGATTCTTGCCACGGCTCCCCGCCCGTTTGCTGCGACGGCGACAATATGGTGAGTTCATCCTATCGCTTATACTCTCTTGTACGTCGTCTGAAGCAATGCGCGTGCAGAACGGTGCCATTGCCACTCATCAGTAGGCTAGAAAATGTTTACGGACTGCTTGGGATTGCTTCCTGAACACACTAACCAGCGTGCACAAAATGATGGTCTGAGACCATCACGTTAGCACTAGTAGTCGACGGCAACCCACGGCAAAGCAAAGTTGACATACGTTTTGTCA
>JBBPMA010000703.1:3073-17436 GCA_038090075.1 Xanthoconium purpureum | reverse complement strand
ATGATAAAGAGCTTCATGATTCCCAAAGTGTCCTGTGTTTGAAACCATTCCTCCAAGTTGAATGGTTACCTTCTTAGCTTTCTTTTTACCCTGTTTAATAGGAGACTCCACTTCAACTACAGGGGTAGTAATGGAAGTGGGTTCAAAAGGGCTGTCTAGAAGAGCTTAGGTTTGCCATATCAACATTCATACCTTCATTGAGATGATCTATAAAATGGGAGCAAGGATCTTCTTCATCTATATTCATATCCTGACTTTCCCAAGAGTTCACAAAGCCTTCAACCTCATTTGCTGTAGCTTTTCCTTTCCCTTTGTTCCTCTGCCTTTGCTTGAAAGCGTGCTTTTTAGGGCTCTTTCGGTTCACCTTGGGTTTCCCATCAGAGTTTGCCTGAGGTTGCCCTTGGTTAGGTCTCAGGCCTTGTGGTTTCGACAGTCCAGCTTGGTTTGACCCTTGCTGGTTTTGTCCTCTCCAATTGTTATTGGGAGGAGGGCCTTGTCGAATCACATTAGTCCAATTGGCAGAGTGTTCTGAGATTTGAATCTCGGATATACAAGAAGAAAGGGAGTGAGAAGCTTTCATATTGAGTTCTGCGTTGATGCAGGAAGTAACCAGATCTGTGTTAAAGTCTGGTTAGGCAATAGTTTGGACTAAAGTGGAAGAGAATTGGAAATAATCGTTGGGAAGTCAGGTAAGAAGCAGCATAGCTTTAAAGTCTTCTTGAAGATTGAGGCCTGCTGTTGCCATCTGTTGAAAGAGTGAAGCGATGTGTGCCATATCTTCAGTTGCGTGCTTTGTGCAAATATGGAGGCAGGAAAGCTGGTGGAAGAGGAGGAATCTTCCAGATAATCCTGATGTTCCAAAGAGTTGATAGAGTGTATCATATAGCTTCTTTGAAACTGATGGGAAAGTGACCAGGTTGTCCCAGATGAAGTTGAGATATTGCTGGAGATGATCTCTGATGATGGTTCCTAAAAATCCACAGATCCGTTTGTCTAAGGCCTTCCATTTCCTGCTGTCATCATTCTTGAGCCAATGCTCGGGAACGCCTGCAACATCTGCTGCTGCTGGAATGGCTGGAACATGAGTGGCTAGCTGTTGCCACATGATGGTACCTTTGACAATCTCCCAGATAGAGTATGTCTGAAGAGTAGACTGGACCTTCTTTGACCAGAGGGCGAAGTTGGATTGTCCTTCAAGGACAGGAATACAAGCAATGATGGAGGAATCGAACTTGAGTTCAGATAAGGTTGGGAGAGTTGCCATTGTAAATGGTTAACTGAAGAAGAACTCATTAGCGATCATTTCATTAGAGTTAGCAAAATAAAACAGGTTAGTATCACTTATCTCCTTATCCTCTGAATCTTATATAATCTTAGAGTCGCATCTCTAATGGATCTCCTCCTTATTGAGAGAAGGGTTGCAATAGCATTCCATAGAGAGTAAGTGTGAAACTCCAAGAAATATAATACAAGATAAGAGGAATAAAACTACTTGTGTCCAAGAATGTGTTGCTTGGCTTGTCCTCTGATTGCAGCTATTCTATGATCTCTTCCTATCCTTCCTACATAAACATTATTTATCGTGTTCCATTCTGTTTCAGATTCTGCCTTTTTGAAAAGGTGTTGAAAGCGACGTTGTCTGATGTGAGCAGGTAAGGGGGAAGTGTGGAATTCTGCTTGGGATCTAGCATCTAAAAAGTGATGAACAGGGTAAGCATAGGGAATGCGAAAGCGATGGTAAGGCACATTCTCACAAGTAAAGTCCATAAAAGATCCTAGAGAAGAGATAAAAGGAGAATCCGGAGTATAATCAGGAAAGTGGCAATGTCTCAATATCTCATACCCGTATCCATGGAGTCTGCAGCATTGAGTTCACTGACCTAAGGGGGTTGGGAAAGCCCATCCAGCACCTTCATAGGCACTTGCTAAGGTCTCCCCTCAGTATCTGAATCCACAGACTGTATAGTTCTCACGGGTTTGAGTTTCAACAGGGTAGAGCCAGAAAGGGTCTACTAGTCAGTTTGAGACTAGCGCTTCTTCATCACTAATTGGAGGTCCACCCTTCAGACGAAGAGTCTGAGTGTTCAGACCAAAGTCATCTTGTTTGATTTGAACTCCATATCCTATTGGGCCTTGGTGCAGATAATGGAGTGGGACGAAGGTCGCTTTCTGCTGGAAGAGCGGAAGCTGAAGGCTCTCCGGGTTGTCCAGGACTATCTTCTCGGGATTGGACTGATCCCATATCTGTGTCTGATTCATCACAAGGCATTCTCTCTGATGTCTCCAGGCAGGAGGAATTGGGAGTTCAAGTACTGGGTCCATCTGGATAAGAAGGAGATGGATATTCTGGAGTGGGAGTATGAATACAATCTGCTTCCGGATCTCTGTCGATGAAGTGAGGAACTAGAATATCAAGGTCAGGAGTCGAGTGTGAGGAAGGATGGGGAGGTCAAGGAATAAGAACTACTTCCGGTTCATCTTCAAATAACTCTCTGGTTTCGTCTGGTAAGATGAATGTATTTCCTTCTCCTAATGTGTGGGAGAGATAAAGGAAATTCTCAGGAGTAAAAGACGTGTCAGAAGGTTGGTTTTGGTAGACAGTGACTCAATGTTCCGGGTGTTGACAGAGCTGTCCTCGTTCAAGAGGTTCTGAACAGATGGGGCAAGGTAACTTGAAGTCAATAGGAGTATGAGGATGAAGTCGCCTAGATGGGGCAGATCTAAGTCCAAATGGAATAGGAGCAGGTTCCTCAACCAAAATGGGAGCACTTCCACTAGGGCCTGAAGGTGGAGTAGGGACACAAGAGTTTTCAGAAGGGGATTCCGAAGGAGGTGTTGGAGGAACTTGGTTTGATTGGTGACTAACCATTGGTTGGGATCTAAGTCCAACCATAAGGGTTATCTGGTTAGCACCGATGTTAAAGTCATGAGAAAACAAGCGACCAAAACAAATCTCAGTTGTGAACAACTGGTTCAAACGAAGTCCTAGGTAAATAAGTGATATGCTTCAAAAGAGGAGTGGTGAGATGATAAAGATCATCTGCAAGATTATGAAGATGATGATCTCCATTGTTGCCCACAGCCTAGCACGTCAGGAACGTAATCAGGTGTTAATGTAAGACTAATGTTTGGACGGAGCAGGGCTCATAACCTATTGGAATGTACCACCGGTATATCCAACAAGCGCAGACAAGTATGAGGAATGTAGTACTTGGTGGGAGACTCACCAAGTATAGGCTTGTGGGTAGTCAACAGAAAAAGTTGAGTAGCTTGGGTAGAGCTAGAGAGCTAAGGAGCTGGTGGTGGTAGAAGAACAAGAGTGTTCATTATTGAGACCTGCGACGAGGCTGGTCTTATATACATACAGGATTGTTTGTACCTGTATGGTGTCTCTACTATGTATAGTAATAGATAAGGAATGTCGTAGAATGACATGGAAAGTGTGATGAGTAAGTCACCACGTCATAGTGTATAAGCAACCAATAGCAAAATGGGAGCTTATCTATGATGTCATTGGTATTGTAAACTGAATAGTGTAATTGGCCAATATCATGTGATGAGTCACATGAGTGATCATGTGATAGGCTTAGAATCTCAGTAGTAGTAAATGCAAAGATTAACTAAATATACTGTGATTTCAACAGCCTTCATTGTTGTACTTATTGTCAATGCCCCTGATTACTCTCAGTTTCGAAAATGGGTCCTCATTGCCACATTCTGTCAGCTCTGACTCATCCTCTCGCCTTGTATTGGGATCCCCCATTTGCACAGGTGTTCTCTCACCAACTCTGCCCATTGCTTCCAACATGCATCAGCAAACCAGCTTTTGACTAGCTGAGGTGACAGTGATCCATGTGGGAAACAACCTGTCACAACCTGTCCTATTCTGGGATAGGGTGCCACAGTCTGTGGATCTCAGACCTTTTGATGGCTGAACCAAGCAACATCAAGCACATATGACATCCTGGATCAATGCTGTCCTGATCTGTCACAGAGCGTGACAGAGCTCATCCGATATGGAAGTTCAACTGCCAACTTCAACATATCCGAGTCTATCCAACTTGAAGTCCCATGCTAGTGATTCAACACCACCATTTCACTGATTCAGAAGAACATATACCTGTGTGATATTTGGCCACAGAACTAGAAGGTACAAGAAATCAAGAATACATGTACATAGTATGTATATAGTACTTAATGAAAAAAAGCCGGGGACACTATGTAAGATCAACGTCAAATAACGAAGGGTTTGATGGTTGCTCTGCAACAAACTGTAGGTTAGTTGCATGGTACAACACAAGAAGGTTCGGGAAGTTACCTGATGTACACAGTGAGTGATCTTCTTGCATTGCATACTCAAATGCTGTGCTGTGGCCACTTTTCCGGATCAAGAAGTGAACTTGCCCAATGAAGTGGTCAGCAGCACGCAGGTCATCTTGTGTCCTCTCCAGGACAATTCTGTTGTATTGAAGGACCAGTGTGTTGTGGTGGATGATCTGGTGAGCAAGTGTCTTGCATGCATGGAGGATACAATGATCAGCTCAAGCCGCCTCCAATAAAAGATAGGCTTCTCAAGCGTTGTGGGGGCAAGGAATAATATGGTGTACGTCATTGGGTTCCTAAGTACATACATGTCAGAATACAAACAGTCAGCAACAGTGAGAGAAGAGGCTGGAGGCTTACACCTTGATGATGGAGTGAATCATTATCCCCCCAATTGTCCTCCAAGCCTTCAAGAGGGTGGGAAATATCATCTCAAGCCTCAGGGTGATTTGGATTGTGAGGGGATGCTGGTGGATGGATACTGTGGTTGGAGGGTATTTGATGATATTGGGTTGGGTCCAGCAGGTGGATTGGTGAGCAGTAAACAGGGGAAATGGTATGGTGATCAAGTGTCAAAAATGGTGCTAAATGGAATACTTCATCCAATATGGGCCATTGGAAAGGAGGGGAGGCTGCTTGACTCAGTCATAGAGGTGGACTTAGGGTGCTCATTTTGGTGGCTGGGAGAAGTTTTGAAGCGTAACTCGTGTCAATTACTTACATACACAAACACACATGGCCTGCTTACTGCATAAGTTGCTCTGGTCTTCAACTTTGAGTCATGCCAATGCCCAGAGCGAGAGCAAATCGTGGAAGGGCCAAGAAACTCAGTTGTCCATGATGCAGAAAGAAATTTTACTCCAAGACCAATGTCCTCTGACATCTGAACCAGCCAATTGGCCCATGTTACAGAACAAATTGGTACCAGGACCACTCAAACAGGGATGACTCCAAGTTGCCCCAAGACAATGATCAATTTGCTGGTCCTGCCAGCAGTATTCCAGTTCCTGACGTGTCTCGCTTCGCTGACTCAGACTCCCAGTCAGAACTCAATCATCCTCCATTTCTACCTTCCAACTCTGGACTTGCTAGCTTTGATCAAGAATCAGGATACTATGGAATGTCAGATGTCAACAATGGACAGAAATTTACAAAGTACTTTTTGGGTTGCAGCAATTCCTATGCTGGCGGGGCCACGTTCATGGACCTATTCTGGCAAGATAAGCATGCCGAGGAATGACAGGAAAACTTGTATTTTTCCTTTGCTTCTCATGAAAAGTGGGAGTTTTCTTCTTGGTGCTTACGCTTGGGGCTTAGCATGGCCACTATCGACTCCCTGTTATCAATAACGATCATAAGTAATCATCACTTCTGCCCCAAGCTGTGATTGATCAACTCAGATCAAGTGCCTCTCACTCTCATTTCAAACTGTGAAGGAACTTCAGGGGCATATAGAGAGTCCTCTGTCAGGACCAACATGGTTATGCCAACGATTGCAAAGCAAGGCTTCCACCAAGCAACCGGTCCAGCTATTCTATCACCCAGCGCTCAATTGCATACAGTCTCTATTGAGCCATCTGCTGCTTTCTCCCCACATAGCCTTCGTTCCCTGCAAAGTTTGGACATCAGCTGCTCATGTTTGTCATGTATATGAGGACTGGTTGAGCAGTGAATGCACATGGGAAATCCAGGTATGTTCCACTTTCCGAGCTGTAATTACTATCACATTCATCAGGCATCAATACTAGGAAGCACTTCCTGAAGGTGCGACAGCATTGGGTGTTGTTCTTTCCTCAGATAAGATGAACATCTCTGTGATGAGTGGAAACCGCATGGCATATCCCCTTCTTATTAGCCTCGCTAATATAGATCTGGCCATTTGTTCCAAGATCTCCCTGCATATGTACCTCCTCCTTGCTCTCCTCCCTATTCCCAAGTTCACTCACAAAGATACGTGTATCCAGGGCCTTCTGCATGACAGGCTAATCCACCAAGCATTACATGAGGTCCTGGAACCACTGAAGATAGCCGCACGTGTCGGGATTATAATGAACAATCCCGCTGGCAATTTGTGGTACTGTTATACCCCACTTGCTGCCTATATTGCGGACACCCTGGAACAGTTCCTCGTGGCATGTACGAACCCTAAAGCATCCCCATTCACGACAGCCACTTTGAAGCATTTCAGCGACCCTGTTCTACATCCTCCATGCACCAGATCCTATACTCTTAACACCATTTGCAAAGTGTATGAAAAGTGTTCTCCCCTTGACTATAAAGTGTTTTTGAAGGTCGTCAAGATCCTCTGCTTGAATGGCGTTATTGAACTGTTTTGGATGGACTGGCCATTGTCTTGTCTGTCCCATTTCCTTCATCCAGAGGCCCTTCATCACTTCTACCAGTTTTCCTGGGACCACGATGTCAAATGGTGCATTGAAGTTGTCACTGCTTCCAAGATCAATTTTTGCTTTTCTGTTCTGCAACCTACAGTTGGGTACCGCGGATTTGAGGATGGCATTTCCAAGTTGAAGCAGGTCACCAGGCATGACCACCGTTCAATCCAGTGCTATATTGTGGGCATTATTGCTGGCACAGTCCCCCAACAATTTCTCATCACAATCCACACACTGGTCAAGTTCCATTACCTCGCACAAGCACCAATATTCTCCAAACAATCACTCACCAAGTTAAAGGATGCACTTAAATTATTTCACAACAACAAAGATGCCATTATGCAGGCCAGTGGTCACAAAGACTCTTAGGAGATACCAAAACTGGAGTTACTTCAGAGTGTGGTTTCGAGCATTCAATGCTCCAGTCCTGTCATGCAATGGTCTGCCGATGTGACTGAGCATGCTCACGTTCAAGAAATCAAGGTTCCCGCTCAGTCAAGTAACAACCAAAACTACTATGACCAGATTGCCCATTATCTTGATCATTCTGACATGTGTTTCTGTTTTGATGTCACAACTTATTTTGCAGCCTGGCACAAAGAGTCTCTCCTATCCAAGGATGAAGACCTTGACTTTGACCAAGAGAATGTTCATGACGACTCAGACACTCCCTCCCTACACAAACATATGAATATATTCCGTTTGTCCATCAACTACTTTGCCATCACTGATGCCATTGCATGTGGTTGCATTCCCAGTGCTTTGAAACCACATCACACCTTCATGACCTCCACCACCGCCTTTCATCTCGCAAATAAACCCTCCCTTTGAATGACTATTGATGAAGCTGCTACCATTTTTGGAATCCCAGACCTCCACCCTGCAATTTGGGAGTTTTTACAGCATATTCAGGACCGTATGGACGTTCATGATGTCTTGGACATCAGGACGCAGGACCTTCATTGCCCACTCCCATTTGATCACATTCAGATATGGTACAAATTACACATTCAACAGTACTTCTATCATGAAGACAAACAAGTGGATGTACCACAAACTCTAAGAGCATTCCCAGCCTCCCCCAATCGCCCTCATGGACTTTACGATGCTGTCATCACCAGTCCCAGCTCTGATAGTGACTGGCCATGCCAAGGTATCAAAGGTACGGGTTTCGAGCTTGTATCTTGGAATGTGCTACTAAGACATGGAGGTAGGTCATGTTGTTGTGCAGCTCAGACTTGTATTCCACCTAATGAATGTGGACTATATTGTCACTTATGTCCAATGCTTCAATATTGTGTCTCAACAAGGAAGTCCAAGCAATGTTTATCTGGGGATGGGGATGCATTTGCTTAGACAGGCAACAAAATCAAATGGGACACAAATTGGGGGTGTCATTCCTGTATTACACATTTGATCTGCAGTGCACTTGATCCTGAGCTTCAGTAAGAAGGCCCATTTTCATCTATTGAGGCAGAATAGTTACAAGTTGTCAACTGATTTTTGGCTCAATAAGTTCTGGTCTAAGGAATTTTACTATGCGTTATGTCCATCATAATTCACTTGCAGTGTGTAGAACCCCTATGTACTATATAGTAATCAACCTCAATGCAATCCATTGATTGATAAGCTGTCTACCCAACTCAGATGACTCAACAATACCCTCACTTCTACCACCACCGTCAATACCTCTCCTTCAACCCACTACCAAGATGAGTAGTATATGACAGGTAAATATACCTGATATGACTCATATCAAAAATTTCTAACCATTACTTAAGCATGATATGCCACTCCTGTTATGTGTGGTTTGTCATGTGTGCTAGCAAACAGCGACAAAGTAGCTGACCAGGAAGTATACAGTTGGCTACACCACCCCAATTCTGCTGCAGGGAGGACATATATTGTGAGTCCATGGACCCCAAGATTGTAGAAGACACAGCCCCTGTCCACTGGTCACTCAATCAGCAGGAGATGACAGAATTCCTGGAAAAACTTTACCCAGATAGCAGGTTGTTTCCCCCGTCGAACGCTGCTTCAAATACCGCTTGTACCATTGACAACATTATCAGTAACATGCAAACAACATGGCATTGGTTAAAAAATCGCTGGGGATACTTCCTGGAAGTTCCAAATCCAGAGCCCTCGGAAGAAAGGATCACAGAGTTCTTCAATGGCATCATTCAGCATGTGCCACATTTGCATACATGGACGAGGTAAGCTAGAGTAGTCTCTGTTTGCAGTTTCATGGCTAATGTCACATTAGATGATGGACTGGGAAGGTGGCAAACAACCCTGTGAATGGTCTGAGCAGTGCTATTCGAAAGCCAGACCTTCTGCTTTGCAAAGAGGGAGTAATCACGAAACGGGTCACCCAACAAGAGAAGTTTGACATGTGAACTGACATTTATTCTGTAGGAGAGGTGAAGATGAAATACAGCAAAGAGTACAAGAAGGATTCCTATGTCAAACTCACCAGGAAAGCAGCATTCCTACTTGAAGCTCAGGATGGGCACTGTGCAGTGCCTAGTATTCAACTCTTAGGCACAGCGATCATTCTTACACTCTTCAACCGGGGGGGATCCATCTCTACATATCCTTTCGACATCCACCTATTTCCCCAGCAATTTCTCCACATCCTTCTCGGTATCACATTTGCAGAGGGGACCATGCTCAGCTTTGATCCAACCATTTCCCCCACCCAGAACAGTCAGAAGACAATCTGAATAGTCAAGCAGGGCAAGGAATACCACATACTCATTGATATGCTACTGTTCTTTTCCGGTTCGCTACATAGCCAGGGCACAACTGTGTGGAGCAGCAAGGTCACCTTTGATGAAGAAGAGCAAGATGTTGTCGTTAAGGACTCATGGGTAGACCCACTACAACAATATATGGAAGGCCAAATCTTGAAGATGTTGGAGATGGCTGGGGTGAAGGGTGTGCTGATTTTGGTACATGAGCAACAAATTCAGACTCAACACCCCATCACATGGGAGTCCATCAACCATTCAACCCACATCCTTCGTATGCTCCTTGGCCTGTCCTCTCAACCCTCGTACTACTTACGTGTCCTGTCATGTTTGGTTTCAAGACTGAGAGGCTATCCCATTTTTGACTTCAGTTCACTCTCTGAGTTGCTTGTCAGACTCGTTGATTGTCTATGTGGTGCGTCTGAGCTACTATCACTCAACCCGAAAACTTATGGCTGTTAGCTCATCGTGATGCTCTGAAGCAGGTGAACATACTCCACCATGATATCAGCTTATTCAACCTGTTGCTCGTTGTGGTGATACATAGCAACATTAGCAAAGATTTCCTTGACCAAGCACTCCAAGAACCCAAAAAAGCCATGGTCTGGGCAAAAATCCAGAGGCTGTCACATCGCGGTCTCCTCAGTGACTGGGGCTATGCTGTCCCAACAGTCAATTCCTGTTCCAAGAACCTCACTCATGGTGATGCTACCAGTGCTACTGGAGTTCACATCAGTGGTGAAACAGAACTGCTATCTCAGACGAACTTGAAAGATACGCATAATATTGTCATCCCTGTGGCCAATGAGCCCCTCCCAAGTAATACCGGCTCATCGATCAATGTAAGCCCACTTCAGCGTACCATATATTTTCAGTTGTACATCTATACAGTCTTTCTGACATATTTATGCTAGGGTACATGGGCATGGATGGCTGCAGAGCTCAGCCACATAGGACCCGGCACAGTGGTGGTGCATCAAGCTCACCATGACTTGGAATCATTTTTCTATATTTTGCTCACTGTCTGTCTCCTGTACAACAAGCCTGGAAAACCCAAACCTGCAAAAGTGCTTTTCAAGTGCTTCAACCCTTTCTTTGCTGTAATGCAGCCCAGCACCCTCAAAGTTGTCACCATTCAATCCAATTTCAGCTGGACAATGCTTATGATCCTATACATCTCTTCATATTTCCAACCTCTCATTCCCCTTCTCAAGAAGATCCGGAAGGAGCTTGTCTTACCCATCAAATTGCAGGCTGGGAATCTTCAAGTCAATCGGGATTTCACCCACAACGACTTTATTGATGCCATCATCATGGTGCTCATGAAGCTCCCAGCAAATTCCTGGGTACTGAAGATGCCAAATACAAGAAAGGGTACTGTACAACAAAGTAGCAGCACGTCGAGTTCTTCCTCAATACCAGTCACTCCCTCAACTGCTCCCTCCACGGTCTTGCCTGAAATTCCACTGCCACTGCTACCTATGATTCAGATGCCAGGTGCTTCATCGACAAGTAGTTCCAAACGCTGCCTTGAAAATGAGGACAAGTTAGGCTCTCAGTTGTCAAAATGATGTGCTCATGTTGACACTGCATTGAACTCGCACAGCCCCAGCATGTCAAGCCCTGGTACAAGTTGGGCCAAAATCAACATTTCCAGTTTACCTTCCCAGACCCAGAACTATACCACCAGTGTGCCTTCATGATCATGATCTGTGTGTAGTGTTGTATATTGGACTACTATGAGCTACTATGTACTACATAGAGTAAATAGTATACAATTAGCTGACATAGTACAGTTTAGGTATAAACAAAAGTAAATACCCTGACAGCACTTGTACAGAATTCGGCCTGTAATGGAACTCCTTTGACATATACAAGCATGCACCCATCACTTTGTGCAGAACAAAACAGTAAAAACTCACCACATGGTCCTTTGCCCTCTCCTCCTTTGCACAATGGCCAAGCACAGAATCATCTATGAAAGTGATGATGATGTCGAAGACAGGCCAAAGAAACCTTGGATGGCTCCAGATGAGGCACTCCCAGGTATGTGTGCAACATACTTGTCCCATGTTGCCAGTTCTAAGTCATGTTGGGACTGAAGTTGTCACTGATGGAGCCAGAACATGATGCTCTGAGCACCCTGGGAGAGGTCATGGGGGCCAATTGTCCCAGATAAAGCAAATCAAGCAAATCCAGATGGAACAGTCCAAATGACCTTCAAAAATCAATATTGCTATGCAAGGTGAAAATGTGAACCCCATGGCACCATTCTCCCAGGCCATCAGTGAATGCAGCTGTACAAGGCAAGATAGCTCTGATGAGGTAGCCATATCTTGGACTCCTGCTCAGTCATCTTTACAACCTCAATTCTTACAAGCAACACCCAGTCAGCAATTTGGATTCAGGGTTCCTGACGCTACGTCCTGGGCAGAGAGTGATATGTGGGCTCCCCCTCATGCCTGGTTCTGTGGAGTATCTTCCCAACCATCGTCAAGAGGTTCTGGACCACCATCATTGTGGGGTACCTCATTATTTTTGGGTGGGTCTTTGGGAACAAACTCAACTGCAGCAACATCCTGTGCACCATCTATTTGTTCTTCCACAGGTGAACAAGGTCTGGCCAAACAGTGCAATCCATCCTCTCAACATGCACAGTCTCCAACTCCTTCTACATCTTGTATCTTGGACACGGACAACCTTTCATGATCCTCTCAGTTCAAACATCCTCAGCCAGATGCCACCTCCTTGCCAAATCCTGTGAGATTGCAGCGAACTGCCTCTTTCTATGGCTGACCACTTAGCATGAATGGGACTGGTCACAGCCTCTCTGCTGCCCCTAACCTCCACAATCAGGAAGATATGCAGGTAAGTCTTTCACCACATGACATTCCGGCATACTCTACTAACCTATTCCCACCTCTCGAGATTGATGAGGCCTCTCCAAGCGAGGATGATAGGATTGCAGAGGATGCTCTTTACTGAAGAGAAGGTACGTCACCAAGTGCCTCAAGTTCCTTTCACCAAAATTGTTTTCCCCACAAATAACAAGAATGACCCGAGATCATCGCCATTGCCAGGTAGGATGTCCAGCATTTAAACCTGACATGTCTGATCATGCTTCCAGAGTACTTTCAAAGAACACTGCCCACACCTGGTACGTTATGTTGCATTATATGAACCGTACTAACTGTCATTACCATAGACAACAATGACAGGACAAATGGTGCAACCACACAACATCAACAGAGCCAGCCCGCTGCGTATCTACATGATGACCAAGCCCCAAATCAGATGCGTTCACAACCCTGTAGTGACACTGCAGCTATGCATGATGGGTGTGATCACGCCCCTGGTATGTTTCACTGTGCTTGATGATGACTCAGATGACTTACTACTATGATTGTAGACAATACCAACAGGACAAATATTGATGGTGCAGGCCTACAACACCAACCAAGTCAACCTGTTCCTTATTCATCCAGTAACCCAGCCCCAAGCCTGCCATCCATGCCTGCACAACTACCCGAGAACATTGTGACCATTTACCACCAACAGAATTGTGCTCCACACTTGCTGAGCAATTCGCAGTTGCTTGCAGCTAGGCTGCAGCAAGCTGGGTCCGCTAACAATGCTACAGGTGACTCAGAAGCTGCAAATAATGACAACAGCTGAGACCATCCATCTACCAACCTTCCAGTAAACTCAGCAACAGAATGCTCAGAACCCTGGCAGCTTCAATACTACAACCCGCTGACTTGTGACATGATCGAATGTGCAAAACAATTTTCCCATTGTGATGCTGCTTCCATTGATCCATTCCCTATCTGTGTTGCATTTAACACTAAAGCTGTTGAGTATATTGATAAGGCCATCACCAAGCGTCGAGCTCAAGGCTTGATCATTTCCAATGGTAAGTTGTTATGTTTTTGATCGCAGTCTCCCCACTTGATCAGAACATTCAGGTTGGTGGCCACACAATGCATCAAGTATTGCTAGGCTTGTATGTACCCTCCACCTTTATCTCTCGTGACATCCCCATTCACCTATGCTAGCTATGGGAGGACCTCAGTAATTGGCACTCCGCATTGAGGAAAAGGGCTCATACCTTCATTACCCAACAATACCAGTGGAATCCTGAAAATCACCACGAATGAAATATTGAGATCACAAAAAGCCTTTTAGGCAACAGTGGCCTATTCTTGAAGGATGGATCTGATGCCAAGGTATGACATTCCATTTCAGTTCATGCCAACTGACACTGTTTTCAGGGACACACCAATAATCTCGTGCATCCTGCCCTTTCAGGCCTTATTGTTGACTTCTTTTATACCAGCCCTGCTTCAGTCAGCAAGTTGTTCCCCAAGGTATTTGCTGGGGAGGTTCCAAGGATTACAGTGGCTATTGCTGCCACTGCCGTTTGTTTCTCATTGTAATTCATTTCTTGACACTAATCAACTCGCAGCTCAAAGTTGTACTTGATGAGATTGCTTTGGGCCAGGGCGAAGTCAACTTCAGGGTCATTACTTATTCGCCGGTCTACACAGAAATACTTGGGTTAATGAGCAAATGTGATACCAGCACTGTTCACTGTGCCAAGATGAGTGCCTTGCGCAAGCGATGGGCTCAACTTGGAAGGCAAGGACTATTTCACTAGTATTATATTTTTCTGATGTAATGTTCAGTAATGGCATGAGTCAGGAACCAGTTGTCAGTGGATGTGGGTTTGATGTCACCCTTGACTAATGAGATATGCTATGATTTTGTTTTCTGTTACAATCTGTTGAATGTCATTGTTTCCTATGATGTGATCAATTTAGCCCTATATGGAAAGTTACATCAAGTCTAATTGACCTAGGTGGCCACCTGTTTAGCATTGCATATACCATAGTCT
>JBBPMA010000702.1:0-18436 GCA_038090075.1 Xanthoconium purpureum | reverse complement strand
GCGCTCACTGATCACGGCTTCTGCTTGCATACGTTGTCTGATTCCATTGCATCATGTCAATATGTTGTATCATCCCATAATTTCTTCAACAGCTTGTACGTTATACAGCGCATCTTAGAATGAATTTCACTCTTCATCTCTTCTGATCTTGTGTCAGAACTGGGCAGTTTCTGATTTTTGAAGATTATCCTGCAAAACTTGGGGTCTCACTGACCCGGCCAGATTTGGTTGGGCAACATTGCGTCCGTCGGGGTGCACATGTACACTGAGGTTGGAGCTTCACGGCTTCCGGTGCTTGCACATGTTGTCCAATTCCATTGCATTAGTTCCTTCAAAATCTTGTACGCTATACAACGTATTCTAGAATGAATTTTACTCGTTTATCTCTTCTGATTCTGTAAATGTTGGAAAGTGTGAAGATGGTTCTCGGAGTCGGATTCAAACTCCCAACTAGGTTTGGTTGGATTACGTTGCGTCTCACCCGTAGTGGCACATTGTCAGTGTATACCTGATCACCAGCTGTGACGAACAGACATAGTACGATGGCCGAGCAAGTGGCCCGACCTACGACGCGGTCAACATAGTACGTCCACGTCTCCTCGCGTTTACTAGGTCGGTAGTCACATCGGTGAAGTCGCATCTTCCAGCAGCTCTTTCAAAGTGCCTTCCCTCTCTCCAAACTCAAGGATATTGTTGTTCAAGGACAATTATTACGTTCCTCTGACGGAGCTATTGGAATCCCTGGGCGGAGTCTAGCGTGGAAGGCGAGTCACCGTCATCGATACCTCTCATTGTCATTGCTTGGGTATACTCACAGCATTTCTGACAGTTGTTTCTTCTGAAAGATGAGCCACTCGAACCATCGCCCAACGAAGTGCCAAGTATACCCATCGAATTGCTTCGGGGTGCCCGTAAGCAGTTCTCGGAGCTGCTGCTAGAAAAGATGAAGGCCCCCGATGGGAGTTACGATGAGAGTTTTGTTGTTCCTGGTCTCACGATACCAAGGCGAAAGACGCAACCCACGATAGACTTGGAGATGAACAATCCATTGAGTTTACACGATGAGGCACGTAGCGCATTCATCTCTACATGGTAGCCGATGTTCATGAGCGACAGAATCCATGGAGAGCGTGGTTCGCCGCTGTAGATCTTCGGAAGACAATCCAGCAAGATGTCGAAAGAACGTGCGTAGATCTGATACTTACTGGGGGAAGGTTATCCTTATCTCCGCGTAGATTCCCAGACATGGGATATTTTCGAAACGAAGACATTCAGCATCAATTGACAAATGTCTTGTTTCTTTACTGTGAGATGCACCCGGACATTGGGTATCGACAAGGCATGCATGAACTGCTCGCTCCTCTTTTCTACGCTGTGGGTAAGTCGTCAGTCGTTGAATTGCCAAAGGGGCTCCCTCCGTTCCCTTGCCCATTTCCGGTCTGCTCATCTGTCTCTTATTCTAAGCTGAAGCATAAATGATGTCTTTGGCCATAGATTTTGACTCCGTGGCGGAATCGGAATCATCGGGACAAGACCCTTTGTTCTCGGAGTTATGCTCTCGATCTTGGGTAGCTGCCGATTCCTGGGCACTATTTTCCTCGTTGATGCGTAACATCTCCCACTGGTATGAGTGGCGGGAGCCGACCTTGCCGTCATCGCTCTCTGGTGGACCAATCAGCTTGAAACCGTATATCTCCCCAATTATCCAGACATGCAACAATATACAAAACACACTTCTCAAGTCCGTTGATCCTGTGTTGCATGACGCAATGCAGTCTGCGGGTGTCGAGCCCCAGATATATGGCTTGTATGTCGGTGTTCTATTTTGCATACTTTCTGCTGACGTATGGTGTGGTGAAGACGATGGCTCCGCTTACTGTTCACGCGAGAATTTCCGATGAGCGAGGCGATGATGCTATGGGATGGATTGTTTGCTAGCTTGTCTCCTCTTCCCGAGATCGTGCAATGGACGTGTGTCGCGATGCTGATACGCATACGAACGAAACGTGAGTAGGATTATAGGCCAGTCGTTGACTACTGATAATGACTCTATCTAGTTATATCCTCGGATTACAGCACCCAATTGATGCACCTCCTACGATATCCACTATGTCCGATCCGTGAAGAAGCAGCTCCTCATCACATATTACTCCTTATCCGTCAGGCGACAGCACTGGAGATACTCCACACGCCTTCTGCGGGTGCATCCTTGGCGATTGAGAATCGTAACTGTTTGAATATTCCCATCGAAGTTCCGGAGCCTCCAGTGATTGTCAAACGGAAAGCACGTCCTATCGAGAGAACACATCAGTCAAGTGCCTCGGAGCACATTTCTGGAAGCGCTGCGATAGAGAGTCTTCGTCAGCAACCTTCGTTTCAACTCGGCTTTCCAGAACTTATTGCCCGTGGACTTTTGGATCGTGGCGAGAGCCTAGGTATTAACAAGACTGTCATGAATGCCGTGTCCGAGATCAAAGTGAGGTGACATGGGATTTTTGAGGTATATGTGCTGAAGTTGCATACAGCGCAATCTTCCTGATTTAGCTTCTACTCTTGGTCGACCGTCCTTTGGGTCATCCTCGATTTCCTCCTACCCGCTCCTGAACGAACGAACACCCACGGATAAATATTCTTGGAATCACCGTAGTGAATCAGAATCCGCACGTGAACTGACAGAACTTCGGCAACAAAAGAAACGTCTTGGAGAGGCTGTCGCATGGATTTTGGAGACGCTGGATCGGGAGGTAGACGAAGAAGGTGGGCAAGCACAAAGGAAGCAATCATTGGAGTCTCTGTCGTATGTGCGGGACGTCCTGAGTGGACATATCAACGAGATAGATGAACGTCGGCTGTGGGGAGAAGCAGAGTTTAAAAGACGCTGGGAGGCACGCGAGACGTCGCAGTCGGCGACGACGGCGAGATCTGGGTCGCCTCGACGGCCGACGCCTATTCCCTCGAGTGTCAACGAGACACTGCGTGGTTTTATCTCGTCGAATGCAAGTCGGGCGGTAACTGCGACAGCGGATCACGGCCGTTCAGCGTCGTCTGGTACGCCAGTGGTTTCGCGGGCACCTGTGCGCGTATCTGCCAATAATCCCTTCCAGAGAGTGTCGAGCGGCGGGAATGCGCAGTTTCCGACAGCCACAAATCGGAGTGAACCAAGTGTGCAACGCCAGGTTTCTGTGCAGCACGACCCGCTCGGTGTGCTCAGGTAGACAGTACATAGTGTTATAGAATCGATTTTGTGGGAAATCATGTGCCAACTTTTCACGCGAGTGTTCGTGACCTACCGGAAGCATTCTTTCCCAAGGTCTTTCTGTCTCCCCACAAATGTTCAGAAAGTCCCTGGCAAAGGCAGTCCCCTCCAGGGCTTCCCTTCAAGCTCAACGTTCTTTTTCTACGACCCTTCCTGCACGCAAGGTTGTAGCGACCAACCCCGTAAAAGCTCAGGAAGTCAAGGTATTATTCCCGCACCACGTTTTGAAACTCGCCTCACCGTTCTGCCGCCAGTCCTGGTCTTCGGGCAAATATCCACTCATCGAGCACGAGTATGACGCGATAGTCGTGTAGGTGCCTCGAGCGGACGCGTCTCCCGGAGCTGACCTTGCGCTTGAAAGTGGTGCTGGTGGTGCAGGTCTCAGAGCCGCCTTTGGCCTCGCAGAGGCGGGTCTTAACACCGCCTGTATTACCAAGTTGTTCCCTACTCGGAGTCACACCGTGGCCGCACAGGTCGGTTGGTGCCCTACATATCAGACGTCTGAACGACTGACCAAATCCTGCAGGGTGGTATCAATGCTGCACTGGGCGTGCGTAATCAGTATCGCTTTCTCTCGTCGCATGCCTCATTCCATCTGTAGAACATGACTGAAGACGATTGGAGATGGCATATGTACGATACAGTAGGTGACTTTGGACCCGTGTGCGCGTCCTCGGCTTATGCGCTTGGTTTAGGTAAAGGGTTCAGACTGGCTTGGTGATCAAGATGCCATCCACTACATGTGTCGCGAAGCACCGAGATCTGTCATAGAGGTACGTTAAGACAGATCCAGTAGCAACATCGACCAATTCCTCGCCTTAGCTCGAGCACTATGGTGTACCATTCTCCCGAACGAAAGACGGAAAAATCTACCAGCGTGCTTTTGGTGGCCAGTCTCTCGAGTACGGCAAGGGTGGTCAGGCATACCGCTGCGCGGCCGCCGCAGACCGTACAGGTCACGCATTACTCCATACCCTCTATGGCCAGTCTCTCCGTCATAACACCAACTTCTTCATCGAGTACTTTGCCCTCGACTTGATCATGGAGGACGGCGAGTGTGTTGGTGTCATTGCACTTAACATGGAAGACGGTACCCTCCACCGCTTCAGGGCCCACAAGACCGTCTTGGCTACCGGTGGTTATGGACGGACTTACTTTAGCTGCACGAGTGCACACACCTGCTCCGGTGATGGTAACGCGATGGTCTCACGTGCGGGTCTTCCTTTGCAAGATCTGGAGTTCGTTCAGTTCCACCCTACTGGTATTTACGGCGCTGGGTGCCTTATCACCGAAGGTAAGTTGTGTTCCTTACATGGGACGCTGATATGGTCTCATTCGCTTCGTCAATAGGCTCCCGTGGTGAGGGTGGATATTTGCTGAACTCTGAGGGTGAGCGTTTCATGGAACGTTATGCCCCTACTGCCAAGGATCTCGCCTCTCGTGACGTCGTCTCACGATCGATGACCATTGAGATCCGCGAGGGACGTGGTGTCGGACCCGACAAGGACCATATCTACCTGCAACTCAGCCACTTGCCTCCTGAGGTCCTCCATGAGCGCCTGCCCGGTATTTCAGAAACTGCCGCAATTTTCTCTGGCGTCGATGTTACCAAAGAACCTATTCCGGTGCTACCTACCGTCCACTACAATAGTAAGTCTTGCTTATCTATGGCAGTTTGCGTAGGTTGACTGTAGTTCAGTGGGTGGAATTCCTACGAGATACACTGGTGAAGTCCTCACAGCTGACGAGGTATGCGGACTGAATAAATGACGTTCCTTCATTGATTGATGTTCTTTCGTAGAATGGCAAGGATAAAATCGTTCCCGGTCTATATGCTGCTGGTGAGGCAGCCTGCGTGTCGGTCCACGGAGCGAACCGTCTCGGTGCAAACTCCCTCCTGGACATCGTCGTATTCGGTCGTGCTTGCGCCAATCACATCAAGGAAAACCTTACTCCCGGAAAGCCACACAAGAAGATCTCAGACGAGGCTGGTCTCAGCAGCATCGAGTTCTTGGACAAGATTCGCAACTCAGACGGGCCTAAGTCGACTGCCTCTATCAGACTGGATATGCAAAAGGCTATGCAATCCGATGCTGCCGTCTTCCGGTTCGTGGCGACCAATTGACATTATATGGAGCTAACCTGCGTGCACCCGCACAACAGCACCCAACAGAGTCTGGACGAGGGCGTTGAGAAGCTTCGTGGCATCTACAACTCATTCAAAGACGTCGGTATCAAAGACAGGAGCATGATCTGGAACTCGTGCGTAACCCTCAAGCGCGATGGACAACGCAGAGCTGACGTGCACATAGTGACCTTGTGGAGACCTTCGAGCTCCGCAACCTTCTCCAGTGCGCCGTCCAGACCATCACCGCTGCTGCCGCTCGCAAGGAGTCGCGTGGTGCCCATGCCCGCGAGGACTTCCCAGAGGTCAGTTCCTGGCCACAAAGTCTGTCGCACCTCATCTCCAATTCTTGACTTTTGCGTTTTACAGCGTGATGACGAAAACTGGATGAAGCACACTCTCACCTGGCACGATGTCAGCTCACCAGACGTTACCATCAAGTATCGTAATGTCATCCACCAGACCCTCGATGAGAATGAGTGCAAATCTGTTCCTCCTTTCAAGCGCACGTACTAAGCTATTCGGTCGCGCAAGGAAAGTAGAGGTATAAAATCCCTCCTTGTGTTTTCCCTTCGTAGTCAGCTCTGGAATATAATCTACTCTTTCGAGTGATTGTTCGATTTTCTCATCGGACCAATTGCGTGTTTGGCAAATCCTGCGTTACAATCCGTAATCATACATCCCAAAAGTGCTACAAGATCGTGAACGAAACAACAATGTTGAAAACAGTATCCCAAGACTAAACTGTCGCTACAAGGTGGAAATAATTGATTCGATATCGTTAGTATGGTAAGAGAACAGACGTGCAACTTTTGAAATTTGGAGCACCTGCATAGACTGACCCAAAGCACAAGATCGAACTGATAGAAAACGGTCTAAATCTAAGTTCCAATGATGTTAACGCGGAAGGTGTTACCGAGCGCTTTGAGAGGAGCTGGCGGACAAGTGGTGCGCAAGGGCTATGTTTTTTGCCTCTTGGAGGGTGTAGATAACATGGCTCCGGGGGGGCTGGCCTTGCGCTTCAACGGAATGGATGTCCCTTCAATGTGTGTGGATGGACCAATTGTCGTCGCAGAGGAAGCGACGCTACGCGGTTCGGCAGGGCCCGGTGAAGAGCGCGCAACTGGTTGCTCCTCCAGCGTTGTACCTAGACCGTCAAATATGCTCGGAAGGGTGTCTTCATCTTCTGATTCCACCGGCATCCCATCCTTCTTTCGAGACGTTTTCTTGGCTTTCTTGCGGGTGCTCTTCGGTGTTCGCACATTCGGCTTCTTGTCGGTTTCCTCTCCGTCTGTCACGATGTGACATACTTCCACCGCTACTGGAGCTTTCAGGAGGATGTCGATCCAGATCTTGACGGGCTATCAGCACCTTTGTAGCCAGCACAGTTAATATGCATACCCGTTGGTTCTCTTGAAGGTTATCTCCAGGACCTTTGACCTCCACGAACTTGCAAGTGCCTTTTTCAGTATTCCAGAGGAACAAATCTGGGCCACCGGAAGTCCCAAACGTGTAATCTTCACAGAGGACGCGACAAATGACAGCGAGTGCTTTTCCGCCAATGCACTATTTAATGGCCATCAATAAGCTGACGCTACGATGAATTTGAAGTATATTTACCGTTACAATGTCGACCAAATCTTCACTATTAAACAAGTCCCACTGAACGCCAACGCACCATGTTCTACTGGCTCTGTGTTTGGCGTCGACCTCCCGGACAAGATCGGCGCCTTTCCCAGCCTCGATGGCAGCAAGTCGCTGTTCCATGAAGTCTTTCCGTGCGTGATAAAAAGAGTCCTCTGTGATATCGAGAGGCGCAGTTTGGTAAGGCGTCTCAAACGCACCAGGAATCGATTCAAAAATGATATCCCAGAAAAGTAGGCTAAACAACGTGGCGATAACTCGAGTTTCAGTGTGAACACTGGATGAATATGATCAGGTAGCGTGGAAAGATCAGGAGTGTAGATGCGAACCCCTTGAATCCTTGTTCCTTGTAACGTTGGAGGGCAAGTTCTTCAACAGTCAATTCTTCGCCATTCCGGCCCAGCCAGAGACTTTTTCCCTTTGGAACATCTGGCTACACCTAAAGTGAGAACTCCTGCAAAAACTTCAACCCAGGTGCCTCACCGTTGAGATTGGGCAAGAAGAGGGTGCAGCACTTGAGCTGGGTTCAGGTTTCACTGAGGTGACCACAGGTGAATAATAGCATTTAATATCTTGAGTTTTCTGCTGTGGCGCATTGATGCACCTTCCTGTCTGATCGAGCTTCAGGCTAGCTGCTCGGTGCTTGAGGCGGACGGCTTCGAATGTTATGTCATTTGCTTCTACAAGGCTACCATCACACGTATGTCGCTCTTTGACGGGTATCTTGAGTTTGCTTTCAAGTGTCCTAAGACGCCTTTGAAGCTTTGGTCGGCAGACTAGGCATTTTTCAGCACCTGCTACCCCATCCACGGTCCAGGTCTTACCGAGATGCGTATCAGGGTCCCTAAGAGCTTCGATGACCGCGTCCAATGCGCGTTCCAGATTTTTCTCGTCCTTTGGACAATAAGTCGAGAGAATTAGCGCTCGTCGTTCATGCCACCTTCCACGTTGTCCTCTTCGCCACCGCTTCTGTGCCAGAAGGGCTTCTAAAACCTCTAGTTCTCGTTGGTGCTCCTTAAGAATGCCAAGCGCGGTACTACCCTTGCAAACAATCCGGGTGAGAACATGTCCTGCAATAAAATGTTCAGCTTGGACGAAAGAGTGGTCACCGCAAATCAAACAGACCGTGGTGGAACCGCTCTAATCCGCCTGCTCGGCCATCCTCTTCACTTTCAGTCTTCACGAGATTTTGCCAGCGGGAAAATACACGCTCAAAGATGTCTTTTACCATGCGTGCACCCCGTACACGAACACTCTCGGGCTTCACGTCTTCATCTCCAGGATCTTCCCCGTCTCCGCTGCTATTTGCGTTTCCGGGAGTGATGGGCGTTAGTAAGGCTCTCGCGACGGGGGTTTTGCTCCCGGCGGCTCTGCCACCCCGGATAGGTACGTTCCCAGCCAATAG
Source organism: Xanthoconium purpureum (assembly GCA_038090075.1). NCBI lineage: Eukaryota > Fungi > Basidiomycota > Agaricomycetes > Boletales > Boletaceae > Xanthoconium > Xanthoconium purpureum. The sequence continues at coordinate 10,006 of JBBPMA010000702.1, read as the reverse complement.
TGCGTCCACTCGTCCTTCAAGAATAAGTACTTCTTCGTAATCAAGCAGGGCTTGGCGAGTGGACCAAATGTTCTTAGTGCGTTCATATTCGTACCCGGGATAGGCTCGTTTACCGAAGCAGGTTAGAAGCGCCGCAACGAGTATCCCAGGAGCATATTGAGTTCTGCAAGGAATATATGAGAGTGCGTCACACATCAAATGATAGCAATTCACAAGCGGAAGTATACGAGGTTTACTCGATGTATCACACCAAAAAACTCTTCATCAACTTGGATGCACCTGACTTTGGGACAGGATGAGTCATAACCATTCTGACCCCAGGCCACATACCTAGGTAGCGGAGGGCGATTTGCCTGAGCCGATCCTGTAGAGGTTTTAACTTGCGAAATGACAGTCTGGTCTGGTGGTAACCACGACCTTTGGAACCGTCCTTGCAGGCAAAATCCGTTAATGTTGATTGTGCAGATGATGCACCGAGGAGGGCTTTGATGAGGTCATCTTTCTACAAGGATCACAGTCAGTCGGATACCAATTGGCGGAAGGAGACTCACCCTCTGATTCGCCTTGAGTTTCAGCTGCTTAGCTACATCCTTGAGTTCGTCCACTTTCAAGCACTCGAGGAGACTTTTCAGATCCATTTCCCGTTCGCTTCTGGCTAATGCGAGAGGTCTGTTTTCTGAGGGTTCCAGGGATTCTGCATCTACTATCGCCAGCTTGGGTTGTTCTTGCTGTAGATTCGCGACACTCTCGTCCATCGTGAGATCGACAGCCTCCCGTTCTTTCGCCTCCTCCTTGACGACATCTGATGGTCCAGAACCTACGCGGCACAGTTCGTCAATCGCGGCTACTATGGCCGGAGTTGAACCAAGCTCGCGTTCGTAGTTCAGGGTATCGAGGCGATGCCAGGTTTCCTGTTTTCTCGACAGTAACTTGACCATGAGGAACCGAGCGTTATCTTTCTCGAGTAAGCAAGTGTGTGCAGAGTAGTGGATAGGTTGACATACAGGAAAGATGAGCAAAAACGGTCAAGAGCGCGAATTCCTCGTCGTTGAGCAAATGTCTCTCCTCCTTGATCACGATACCGACCATATCTGAGAGGAGATGAGTCCAGCGCACAGGGTAGCGAGTGATAAGGCTCACTTTCGAAGACTCTGACGTATGTACTGACATTCTGGTCTGCGGGTGATTGACTCGTCTCGTTTATTTCAGCGCTCGACGGCGCTGCCACGGATTGAGCGAGTGACTGTAAGACTACGTTCGCCTGCGCGTCTGGCTCATCTTCGCTCCAGATCTCACCACCTGAGAACACGAGCGCGTTGACCGAGACTGCAGACGAAGCATCCAAAGTGCGATTCATGGCGAGAACGACTCGCTCATCGAAATCCTGAAACACGCGGCATATTGACGCGATCACGTGACCGTATAGCAACATAATAGGGGTATTACACAGAAACACGAGTTCAATCAGTATCCTCTTCGAAGTCTCTCGTTCTCCTCTTTCAACCGTCTGTTCTCCGCCCTCAGCTCCTGAATCTCATCGCTCCATTCCCCCATTATCTCTCGGAGCTCCCGCTTCCACCCTCTACCCATCCTAACAAGGTCCAAGTGTAAACCCATCATCTCCGCCTTGGTCTCGCGTTGGAAGTCGTACATGACATCATGCACAATGTTCCGCAGGAATTCCTGTGCAGCCGCATTCGTGTTCAGATTCGTAGTTGACGGGCGGTGCGGTGATTGAAGCCAAGATGGTGGAGCAGTTGGGCGACGTGGTGACACTTGCAAGGAAAGTTCTTGTTTTTGTTCCTCATCCCGCCCCTCGTCCACGGGGATCTCGGCGCCATCTTCATCTTCGGACTTGTCGCTCCCTTGGAGAGACTCCTTGAAGTCTGGATGCTGGGCGAACCTCGTCCTCTTCACCTCAACAACCTTTCCTTTCCCCTTCCCTTTCTGACCCTTGGCCCATTTTTGTACCTCGGGACTTGTAAGTCCGAGTACACCACTACCGGCGCAAGTTGCACTTGCTACTGGAGCTCTCGTTGCATTCTTTCCCAACGAGATAGGGGTCACAGGTTCGCGTGGCAACTCGGGAGAGGAAAGGTCAAGATGATCGTCGTTGTCTGGTGTGGTTGATCGTTGTTCTTGTTGGGTACGTCGAACAATCCCGTTTACGGCTTTCGAGGATGGTACTTTGTTGTGAGCAGAGCCAGCCGGGGTGGGCCTGAGCTTTTGTCCAATAGATGTACTCTCGACAGACTCGGAAATAATTCTGCGTGTCGCATTTTTCGGCCGATCTTCTTTGTCTCTGGGCGCGTCCAACGGACCTGACCGAACTCGCATCGCCGCTAGGTGCCCGGAAATGGACTCCGGCGCGGATCCGAGTCCCAGATGCTTGACGTCCTGCCTTATCTTGTGAGACGAGTTAGTTTTGGTGCGCTGTCTTGCATTTGCTAGCTCGGTTATTCCACAGGATGTAGGTGAAGGTGGCCGAGCCTGCGCTTCACAGTCCTCTTGTTCCCTGCTTCTTTGAAATCTCAGAGGTTTTACACGACGAGATAGTGTTGCTAAGAATCAGCATTAGACACCGTATCGCTATGAAGAGAGTATGGTGCATACGAGAATGCGAAGCTGCTAGTTGTGCATCAAGACCCAAATTTTTGGTCTCGGATAGCGGGGTTCGTGCGGGAGAGAACAGCTTTTTCTTGGGCGTAACCCCACCTCCCCCGCGAATCTTTGACATGACAGTAGCACGCACTGGAGACTTAACCCCAGATCCAGCAACAGCAGAACCGGTGGATACCATTCGTGCTGAAGATACAGCACGTCGTGGAGACGACTTCACAACTGCTGCCTTGGCTTTCTCGCTAACGGTGTCACCATGGGACTTGGACTTGCTCTGAACATTAATTACTGGTTGTAGTTCCCGAGAGATGATACACTCACCTGGACATTAATTGCCTTGATGGGAGCATTTCCGTCCCCGATGGCGAACGACTTTGGCTCTTTGTCGAGTGACCTCAAGTCGAGGATCAAGAGTCTACCACTTTCAGTACCCAGATATATGGCAGCGCCTTCCGCAGTGAAAGCGCAACAAGTGAGAGGGGTCTTCACGTTGACAGTTTTCAATATTCTGGCCAAAGGATTAAGGCAGGCGTGTCAGTCTCAAAAAGGTTACCTACCCTTTATCTTTGTCCATATCAACAAGGGCAACATCACCGTTGGACGTGACGGCAGTGACAAGGGTTCTACTGAATGGGCTGGTTGCCACACCCACAATATCTCCTTCTCCTGGGACACGAATGGTCTTGAGTGGGCTACCAGGTCGCAACGAATCGTAGACAACCAAGTCGCGTCCGATTCCTAACAAAAGCTTCGTCCTGGAATGTTGGTGGAATAAACAGCAAGTAACAGGTTTCCTCTCCGGAAGCCCTTTCAATTGAGTGTACGACGAAAGTGTCAAGTTGTGTACAAAGACCGCAGAGGACGATACGGATGCCAACAGCGTTCCGTCATTGGACATCGAAATCTTGGTTATAGTGCTCTTGTGGGGTTCCAGAGAGGAAAGGATGTTTCCAGGAGAACAGGTACAATCCAGAGACCACACCTTGTTAGCGGCTGCAAAGAAGAGTATGTTGCCTTTGTCCTTCATTGCCAGGCAAGTGAGAGCATCCGATCCACAGTAGAGCTCCTCTAGAAGAAACTCCGATGGCGTGTATCTCTTGATAGATGAAAAAGCGGCCAAGTAGAGTTGGGAGTTGTCTGGAGACCAGGCGTTCGCGAAGCATTCGAGCGAAGTGGAAACAGGGAATGAACTCGACGAACTCTTGAAACTGGTTGGGTCGATGAGAGTGGTCCCATTCTGTGTGATGATCGCGAGCATCAGTCTTGTGACAGTGTTGGTCCAGATAGAGTAGGTAGTATCCCCGACGGCTCGAACACCGAACAACCGCGTCGCGTCAGTCACATGACCTCAATAAACCGTCCTTCAGCGAAATTGAAAGAATCACTAATATTTACTACGTACTAGTGTAGATGGAAATCAGTATCGTAATCACTCCTCGAATCTCACTCTCTTGCGTGCTACCACACCGCCTCTCGGACCCTCAGACTCGTAGGCAGGGATATCTGACTCGACGTCGACCATGTTTGAACTCCCTTCGTCTCTAGACTGCAGTTCGGCACGATTGTCATCGAGCGACAAGACCACACTCAATACATCGCTCGAGGTAGATTCGGTCAAAAAGCGGGGGTTCTTCTTCCACGTTAGACGGAATCGGAAGTGAAAAAGGTTGCAAATTACCTGTAGGTAGTCTCGCATACCACTTTCAGTTGTCATGCTTGGTACCTTGTCACTAGTTCTCAGGTATTGCCTTCGAGCAATCATGGCTTCCTCAGCCGTGGAGCGGATGACAAGGGTTTTTACTAAGAAGGATCTAAGTAATGAGTACTCTCAAGGGCGAAGAAACTAACCGGTGACTGGTCTTGTTTGTCCTATACGATGGGCACGCTGGGAAGTTGAATCAGACTACTATTGCAATGTACCAAGAATATGAAAACCTTGATAGCCTGTGACTCAACATCAGGATGCCAGACGGGCTCGCAGAAAATAATCCGGGAGGCCGATATCAAGTTCCTGCAGAAGGTATTAGTCCTCAAGATTGTGTGTCATTCCATGAACTGACAGGCCACGCGCGCCAAGTTTCAATTCCATTAGCAGAACCCTGTGCGCGTCCGAGGTTTCAAATGTTAGAATGCATTGTTCCCTCAACAGATAGTTCTCCTCGTTGGTGTATCGTAGATACTTGATTTCGAATAGTGACAAAGCCTCGCCAATTTGAAAGAGCGTTAGGAGAGAATTGGAGAATATGAGGAACTTTTCTTTTGCAGAGTATTGCAGGACCTGTGAGCATGCCGAAAGCAACCTACGCCATCGATACATGTATGCAAACATACCTCGGCAAGAATGTAATTTAACTTCGTCGACATCGAAGGTCCCACTTTTACCCCGGATAAAGGTGAGGACCTCGCCACACGAGCTGCAGACACTTTAGGAGAAGTAGCTTGCACTACCTTGTCCACGTCTTGACAGTCTTCGAGCTCCTCGTCGGGTACATCCATTCGTTCAACGCGTTTCCTCAGAGTTTCAATTGCTCCTTGCACCTCTTTCGCCATTTCTCTCGTTTGGTTCGGGCCATGTTTTGCCTCACGGGGGCCATTGGATTTGGATTTGGATTTGACGGCCATCATCCTTTTTTCATTCCTATCGAGGATGTTGCCCTCTCCAACCAGTTCGTCTCTCGAGATCAGAGGTTTCATCCGCACGAGCGAACGCAAATCCATCAACCGGTCTGGGTGGATAACATCAACCGATCGACTGCTGTCGCACAGCCCAGTTCGTGTCCACGCTTCAAAGACAGGTGGTTCGAGTCCAGATACCCTGAACGGGACGTCCGCGTGAGGTTGCATCGCTCTCCACAACTTGTCTTTGGCAGCGGCAGATCTGCGCAACAGAGTTAGTCGAATGTAAATACAATGAAGATAGTCCATACGTATGTTTGAGCGCTCGCTGTAGGAGATCTAACTCTTCGGGACCTACTTGCCGCCTGACTGCGCGAGCTATATATTCATCCGCGAGGTCGCAGATCTGGTCGACGTTGTACAAGATATCTGAAGCTGACCAGAAGAGGCCTCTAGAGGTTGCAAATTCAGAGATGGCGGGATACGATGGATTTTTGTCCAAGTACTTACTGTGATGAATTGTTTATGGTTATCTGTAGTTCCTTGGTTTTCTGCCTCGAGCGGTGGTAGATGAGAGAACTGCTTCACATGATGAATACCTCGTGACATACACTTGGGTGGAACAGGTAATCCTGGTCGAGCTGAGCAAACCGCAAAATACTGATCAACGTTAGCTTACCGCGCCTTCACGCTCTGAATCGATTGCGTTGATCGCAAGTGCAGCTTGCATAGCGTTGTACGACTTCAGAGCGTAAATGTCCAAATCCAAGTAAATTATGTCGTGTCTCATTGGAGGCAACAAAACATCATTCTCCACATCTTCAATTCTTATGAAATGCGGGTGAACACACATAGGTGATGTTACATTCTTGAACTTACCTGTGACGCACCATCACCATTTGCATCACCTGGCTGAGAACATTGATGGCACCAGGTTGCGGTCTACGTCGATCACATAATGGTCTTGACACATGGTGTTGGAAGTTCTTGGAGTTCATATGGAATTGGGGGACAGCAAGGAATTTTCCAATCATCGTACCCAGTTTGCGCAGGTTGTGGCGGTCATAATTGCCCCATACTCGCACATGGGGCGCTTCGTCCTGACTAGATGACATGTCCGCAGGAGAATCAGAATCGGAGTCGGAGTCGGAATAGACAAGATCCCATTCCTCCGAGTCTTCATTGGTTGTGCGACCTAATTGGAGACCAAGTACGTTGGATGTGGGAGTACCGGTGACGATCCACTTGTGTTGGATACTTAACTGCTGGACAAAATAATTGACAGTGGCTGCCACATTGCCAGTGTTGTGGCCCTCATCAATGACCAACCTTTTCCATCGTACTTGCAGAAGAGGAGTGACAGCAGGGTCTCCAGGACAGCGACATTCTCGAACTCGGGACCCCGCCAAGCGTGGGCAAGTGCAAGGTTCAAGGTCATGGAGCCTTGCTACCTTATTCTTCTCGGCCTCCTGGCTGAAGCCTACTGAACATCAGTCTCTGCATCAAGAGTAACACATCATTTCATACAGGTGTCCCCCATGATAACCAGCTGAGAAGGAATCATTAATCAACTTTTTAGCGTCGGACCGTCACCCAATCACCTACCTCATAATCTGACGCAAGCTTCCTGGCGTCAGGAAGATTTGTGGAAGGACGGACTATGAGATATCGGACGGTGTCATAACAATGCTTGTCAATCTCGTTTTTCCACTGTCCCAATAAAGTCAATGGGACAATGACTAGAGTGGCTGAGGAGAGATACATGGTTCGAGGACATAGATTGGGTACATCTCGGCGGCTTGACCTTCTCAATGTATCCACAGGGAGATCACTCTCGTAATGATGATAAAATGCCTTGTTTTCTCGGATTAGAGGCCATAAATGTGTGGCTCTTAGCTCGTCGGAAAATGCTGGGTGAGCTGGACTAGCTTTCCACGAAGAGAAATAGTCGACCAGGAGTTCGACAAGAGATGGCAATCGTCGAATAATTCGGTCAAGACCAGCTCTCTCCCTTGCAAGAGCGTGCTCCGTGGTAGGGAAGTGGAAACAGGCCAAAGGGGTCATTACTGGTCGTTCATCGACCATGGACTCCTCTGGATCTGCAAGCTGGCTTGCAGTTACGAGGACGAGAGCGATGATCATCACAGTCTTTCCCGTTCCTATGATAGAGCTAAGCTACGTGTTTCCATATTTGGTTCAAACATACCTAGTTCTTCACAGAGTATGCCACTCCGAGACGGGGAAAACATGGGACACTCTCGTAAAACCGTCATGGTTGATGGCTGGATATAGAAATAAGTGTCCGAGATTGATAAGACGGGAAGGTACAGTGGATCCGGAACAGGGCTGGTGCTCGACTCTTTGTGAAGCATGACAGCAACCGAGTGTCGTTGGTAGCCATATAGAGTTGTTCTTAGACCCCAAATTGCGTCTCCAGATGTAACACGGTGAGAGAGTCTTGCAATTTCATTCATTGGCGGGCCCAGTACTGGGGAAGGTAGGTCACTATAGATCTCCGCCATGGTGCGGTTATCCTATCGACAGTGCTTAGTACAAACAAAAAGAGCGACAGTCAAACTCTACGAACGATGTGACTGGGCAATAAGAATTTCTCCGCAGGAGCACTGAGGCGGGCTTCATTCGCATCCCACAGGTCTTTGTTTTGCTCAATTAGTGGCACGATGGTACGCAAGTACCGTTGAGCTTCTTTGACCACGGTTTCCCGGCGACGATAAAGTTGGCCATGCACGTTCGGCAGGTCATTGGGAATCAGGTATATCCTAATGAAAATGATTCGGCCACTGGAGCCGAGTCGGCAGGTTGCTCGGAGGAATAGATGCTCGGCCAGAAACGCCAGTTCCCGGAAAAGGGTGTCCACCGGATGAGTAGACAAACTTCGTATGGGCAGTGAGTACCAATCACGGAAGTTGTTTGACGCGCTGGGACACGGCGATTCGCCGTCATGGACAGCGACGGTTATTGTTCCGGCAGGAAGCAGGTTGCTCAACGAGAACGCATCGGCGGTGTCTCGCTCTTGGACGACGGGTAACCTGTGTTTGTCTGCGCAAAACGGACAGTACGCGGATGGTAGCGGTCGCTGAGTCCCATCGTGGGACTGCATGGAGATTTGGGCTGAGAGTCGCACGGAGGGTCCGTAAGTTATGTATCCGATCAAGGCTCGTTGGTGGCACGGTTCTTTCGATGGTCGTGTGAAACACTTTCTGTGTGTAGCTTGGAACATCCTCTCATGGCGTCCTTGCTGAAACATTCGTATTCTCCCGGAATTCGCATCGCGAAATCTACGCCAAAGAAAACGGTCTTTGTTAGAGAAGCCTCTAACGCCGTAACCAAAGACACAATAACGTGGCCAAAATACCTCGAAATTCGACGCGGCAAACGTAGATGGGAGACGGTACGATGCTGCTCGTCCTTTTTCCCGAGTAATGCACCTGTTGATACCCTTCTTCAGACCCTGACCATCCCTTCCTCCCTCCTCGGCCTGGTAGGGGGGGCCGCATACTTTGGCTCTCTTGAAATAGACGCGACCAAGCCAGTTATGGTGAGCTCCCAAATTCGTGCCACGCGTCGAAACAGATATTTATGGTTCATGCGTAAGGGAATTGACCCAATGGTCTTTTACGGACTTTGTACAGTGGCGTGCACGGGTGAGTAGTCCCAAATGACTATCGTTTGACTATGTTGAACGTTTCGAAGGTCTTGGATACCTTCTGGGCCCCACATTCGGTTCCGCTTGCTGGAGAATGACCCATCGTCGTACCCTTGCCCTCATAGAAGCAAAGGACCGCGAGTTCCATAGACATATAGTCAAGAACCGCGTCGACCCAAGGGCACAAAGCACCAACAACCCCGTGCCGGATTACCATGGTATGGAACTAGCGGACTTTCATATAGGCTTGTTTTTGATTCATCAATCAGGAGAGAAAATCGGTTCGCTGCACCAATACCGCCAAGTACGTGCCACGGTATTCTCCCTAAGTTGCATTCTAATACGACTTCCAGTGGCTGCGCGACCAGGCAAAGTTCAGGCGGAAAGCACAGCTTCCGGAGCAATAGAAGCAGGACTACCTCGATACACCAGCATAACTCAATGTTATCCAATTTCGTGCCCAAATGAAGACTGGTATGCGGCCAAAGGAGGCGATTAACATCCATAAACCTCTTTAAGTGACGACTACGGTATTCGAATAAGTTAACGTCAGGTTGAAAAAATCAGCTGTTATGATAAGATCGCGAGCACTGGGCTTCGCACAGAAAGCATACCACGGCATAGATTCAGAGACCTCGAGTCCCCGCGCTCGTGGACTGGATATAATGATTTCGCCGTTCACTGGGCCTCTGATCTTACTCCAGATTTCTCCAACGACCGCGTTTGCATACCGCTCACCGCGAGTGCCTGAGGTATAATTGGGAGTGCCACATCTCCCCTCAAACTCTTTGCCGGATTGAGAATGTCATTCTGCGGAGACGACCGTGCATGCGCCACTGCAGAGGAATCCGAAAACAGGTTCCGGGGTTTTGTGGGAGGGGGAGGGTATCGTACACGCTTGGAAGGCAGAGCTGCAGATTTTCTGTCCGAGCCCGTGTCTATCGGAGGACCACTGACTGAGCGTATCTGGGGTGTCCAACGCACGTCCGGTCGAGGGGTGACGGGGACAGCCGCAGCCAGAGCTTCAACGTCGCGTACCACTGCGCTTTCCAACGGTTGTTCATCTGACACCCTCTGTAGTGTCCGCCGTCTTCGTGTCCAGCA
>JBBPMA010000701.1:0-18450 GCA_038090075.1 Xanthoconium purpureum | reverse complement strand
ATCCGTGAAATCTTAACACCATTCAGGGATAAGGGGTTTCTTTGTTCCGGTGGTTTGTGTGATTTGGGTGGAAATGGTGGTTTTTCTGATGGTTTCTCCTTTCAGCCAGACTTCTCATTTCTGTAGTCGATGGGAGATCTTTTTGTCTGCATCAAGCCCAAGCCATCAAAGGAGATATCATTGGGAAATATGGTCCATTGTGGTGGGACATGGGGATTTGGGGACTGAGACCGTATTGGCCTTCCAGTTGATTCTGGGATTCCATTTGCATAGCCAAGGCATCCCTAGTATGACTTGTCATTGTCCCAGACTCAGGTCCATCAGGTCCATGGTTTCTTTAGAGTGGGGGAATAGAATGTCGGTGTATGCCTTCCAGCAGATGGTTCCCTTGGCATTGGTGGTTCCATCTACATTATAGGCTAGGATGGGTTTGGAGAGATGTCTCAGGAGGAAGAGGCCAATGTCGATGAAATTTCCAGTTGCTCCACAGTTGATGATCACTGTGGTTTCAATGATTTGTGTCCCAGTGGCTAGTTTGATGGGAAAATGAATGGTTTGTTCATTGGATAAAGCTACTAGTACATGGGCTAGGTTATGGAAAGAAGATGTCGAAGTGACTTCCCAGTTCAAAAATCCTCATTGGAGGAGATGGTATCAAAGGTGGTGGTAATGGCCACATCTTCTCTTGGTTCCTCATAGCAGAGTTTCAAGGTTGGAAGGATTTCTTCTTCGCTTCTTCCCTGGGTTTTCAAGGTTTGAACATAAGCATCCATGGGAGTGACAGGAGTGATGGTGGCAACAGTGGGGGTAGAGGTGTTAGTGGAGCAGATCTGTTGGGGACGATGATTGGGGGGTCGAGATTGATTCTGAGAGGGTCCCTTGTAGGTGTTGCATTGATCTGCATTGTGTTCCTTTTTATAACATTTGAAGCAGAGACCTTCTTAAATACACTGCGCATGTTCTGGGGAAGTGAGCTTTTTGAGGCATATGAAGTCTACATCCATAGCATCAGGGTCTTGCATTGAGCATGAAGAGGATGAGGATAAATGTCCAGGATCATGTCCTCCATGAAGGGCAAGAATATGCATTTTCTGGGTGTGAAAGTCTCAAGCTTTGTCAATCCACTCCTGGATCTTGGTTGTTGTTCTTGTGCACATGCTAATGCTATTTGATAGATACTGCATCCTGCAACTATGCTCTTTGTCTCTTTGCAATGATAATTTCACAATGATGTCTGACCCTGGCTGGCCAGGCTATTACTTGCATGTGCCTGAATCCACAATATGTGAGATCAAGTGCTACCTTGATACCACCACCAATGCCATGCATGGCTCGTGGAATGCCAGCATGTCAAGCTTGCATTGCTTGTGTGATTGCAGTGGCAGATGATGGTGATACAAATAAGTCCATCCAGTGATGGTGAAGGAGCTGGTCATTCAGAGCAAGAAGTAGCTGAGTTTCAGCTGTTCAAACTGAAGCTGGAATGCACAACCCCCATTTTGCTCCCACCAAGGTGCTCATCATCCCACAGTGCAAAGGAGGAGTGCAACTCTCTCATACTCAAAGTTTGTATGTCAATCTTACCAATCTGATATTGCAAGGATACTCACCTGCCAGTTTGAGGTACTCACCTATGTCACTTTTATTCTGGCCCACATTGCCTAGATATGGCCCCTAATCCCTGTTGTCTGGCTCTACATGGCTGCGGTACTTGCTAACTAGTTTGTCACAGTTCCAGCCTGAGCCTGTCAACTCCAGGACTCAGCTATTCATAATACACAAACTCCAATGGAGTCATTGTTGGTGACTTCACAGTACAAATTACCACCTTCATGGATGTATCTACTCCACTTTATTTGACCACTTCAATTGCCCCCATCATGCTGAGCTAACTGATGGCTGGAATAATCACTTTGCTTAGCTCAAGACTGGTTAAGTATGAAATAAGTCTCGTTTAAGTGTACATAAGCAATGTTGAGCAATGCCTTGGCTATTATGTAAGATCCAAATTTTGGAGAGGGTTATGTACAAGCTTGCTGATAAGATTGTATCAGAGCCTTGGCAGCATGATTTAAATAAGCTTTATGGATAAAAAGTATACCAGAGATTGCATACTATGGTAATTTCATCTATTGTAAGGCATCTAATGACAATCTACATATCACAATAAAAGTAAATAGTAAGTAATCACAAGTGTATATATGTTTTCACCAGACTGTCAACTCCTGACCATGTGTGTCTGGAAATATCAGCACTTAAAAATTTACCTGATGTAACCCTTTCAACATAATGCCAACAAAAGAATATTTCTGCAATGGAAAGGGTCAATAAAGTTAGAAAAATTTGTGAGGGACTACAAACCTTGATGATGGTTATAGTATAGTCGCATGAGCCCTGGATGTCTTTGAGCAGGGCTGTGGCAAGGGTGGAGGCTTGGCTTGCATTGAGACCCCATTCTTAGGATGCAAAAGTAGTTTCCCAATGGCTACTACCCACAGTACCAAGTAAAACATGCAGCCAGAGGAGAGTTTGGTATTCCATTCTAAGGTGGTCTAGAATGGTATCTGAACATGGCCCCATACTGATTAGCAAAGGTAATTTTTTTCGCCCTAAGGTGGCACCATGACAGCTGTAGTGACAAGTTCATTGTCTTTCCTTGCCTTGCATATGCAAAGGCCTCCACAAGGCATTGTTTGCAAATTGTGGGGGTTTATTCATGGCCTGTCCTGCTTTTTGAAGTACCATGGACTTTGTATCACTAGTGTGCCCAATGGATTTGCTGAATTCATCAGGCACTACTGCAGAACACTGGAGATGAGAACCCATAGTGTCAATTGGAGGAGGAAGATGCTAAGGATCAGTAAGCTGGATTGGATTGGTGGAGACTGTGGGTGGTGTAAGTAAATGCACAAAAGCAGGAAATAGAAGCAGGAGATGAGGACATAAAACAGTGTTTGAATGGCTTCACTGCCTCAAGGTGGCAATATTCCATGAAGCAGCGAAGGTGGGAAAGCACTAATTCAAAGCAAAATGCCTGAATCATCCCTGCTATGTCCCTGCTGATTTGTTCTTGCTTCCCATGAAGCTCATGTGGGGTGACATAGACATCAACTGTGATCTTGTCGAAGGTAAGCAGCTGGGTTGTGGAACTGCCTAGACAATGTATATAAACTGATATTCCACCGTCCAAACAATCTTGAACAGTAATCTAAGGCCAGAAATGAGGTTTCTCATAAAATAGATAGATTGAGACTTACTGCATTCAATATGTCTGGTAAAGGAGTGGGATTGAAACCAACAAATGAAGAATGAAGACTGTTGAGAGTGCAAGTCAGATAATGAATTCCATCTAAATGTGCATTGTGCCTGAGGAATGCGTAGGTGACTGCCTGACATTCATTGTTACTATAGCCTTGGGCCAGGCCAGAGCTAAGCAGAGCCATGAGGTTGGCAGTTGTAAAGGTGGGATGACATGGAATGGAGTCATCAGAAGGTTGGACATTGGGAGTTTCAGTGGGTAACATTGTTCGAGTGAGGAAAAGAGAAATAAAGACAAGCACAGATGAGGGAGCAACTAGCTTGCTTTGACCCTAAAGTGATATGTCCATATCAGTCTATTGTGTATCTACTGAGCCTGAACACACTACTAACTCACCTGAACAACAAGCAGCACACCATGACTGGTGGCACTCATCTGGTGTGACATTGTTTGAGGAAATAGAGTTTGTCCAGCTTAGCTGGACAGTTTATTTCATGAAAGAACGGACAGTTGCAATGTGTCTAAGCATGAGTTTGCACAGTGTGTTTACCTCAATTCATGCTTGCTGGTTTAATGCCAGAAATGGCACATTTATTCTGTTCACTCCAAGTATTTAGTGTTGACATATAGACCATGTTCAACCAGTGCTTATAAAAACAGTATGTAGTACACTCGGACTGGAAACAATGAGAACAATCAGTAAACAGTAAACTACAATGTTCAGCCATTCAGTCATCACCAAGCTTGTGCAAATAGTCTGCCATCATTTCTGCCATCAGCCTGTCTTCTTCAAGCTCAACATCTTCAATTTCATTCGCATCTGGATCACCATATGATGCATGCATGGCTATATCTTGCTGAGTGGACACTACAAAGCTGTGAGCGTGGAATTACTTCGAAAAGCCCAACATACCATCAGGTGAATAAGATACCTCATCACAAGAAGTGTCATCCACTATTCTCATATTGGAGCATTTTGTTGGTGGGACATGTTGACAACCAATTCCCTTCTGGCCACTGTATCCAGCAGATGCTTCAATTTGGTTCAAGCATGCTATAAGATGCAAATTGACATGGCCACGATAACAGTGGTGTCTTTTGAGCTCCTTTCCCAGCTGGAAATTGGTTTGCAGAAAATGGTCAATAGTTCTCTTTACCACCTTTTCCTTGTCATGAATGGCTGTCTGCAGGCAGCAGCCTTCTACTTCAACATGGAGAATTTCCTTATGAGCATGATATAACTTGAAATATTTTACAGTAGCTTCATGGAATGCAGGCTTGGCCCAATCCTCTTGTCTGATATTGGAGTGTGACAGTTGGAGAAGGTCAAATTCGTTTAGGATACTGTAATCAATGATTTTCTTCCATGTTATTGTTGGGCAAGGAGGATTGAAGGTGGTGGCCTGTCTGTTGTAGCATTTGATTGCACTCCAAATGGCTTCCAAACAGCACTGCAGAGCTTTTGCAATCTGCTGTCAAAGCTTATATCCTATTGGCAGTTAGTATGCTTTGAACATGAACTTAGACAGTGGCTTACCTGTGCCTGACATGCCAAGCTTTGCAAACTCGAACAGATGCATCATGACAAGCCATTCTAGCTCATCTATTGTGGCCCAATATTTCATGATAAGTGCCTCTTCCTTCCAGTGGTTGTACTCCACACTGCCTATCTCCCAATGATCCTGGATGCCAAGGAGTTCTTGAATATTGTCAACAAGTCCTTCTGCATGCTGTAGCTTTTGGTAGGCAGAATCAAGCTGAATTCATGCTTTTGTAACAGCAGCTTTGTATTCAGCAAGAGAGTTTGGCTGAGAATCAAGTGTCGAATGTACTACTTGATGGGCTTGTTTCCAATCATTCCTGGGAGATTGTTCATTCAGAAAGCTGATTATGACAAGATTATACTCACAATTTCACTGTATGATCATCAAGAGCAACAACAAACTGGATTTGAAGATGATCTTCATCAGAAAGCTTCTTCAGGCTGTTGAGATAGTGGCACTTGTAAAATCTCTTGAAGTCTGCATCTGTGAGACTGAGCTCAGCCTTGAGGGTTTTCAGCTCAACCCATAATGTGCAAACTGCTGCAGTTGCAGCACAATAGTGGTTCCAGAGAAAGTTTCCTGGATGACAAGATGAAATCTTGTATCAGGAATGCCAATCAACAACATACCAAGCAAAGCATATTTGTCAGCATTTCAGAAGCTGAAATGCTGTTCAATTGCTTGATGTCAGTGAAATTTGGTGGCATGCTGTATGGCTTGTGCCAAATCATTTGATGCTGAGAACACATGTTCACAGCCTTCACTCTCAGTATTGCCTGCACTGGCAACATACAGTGGATGCCAATCAAGTTGACATTTGTAATTGTGTGCATGACCATGAAATGCCCCAACCATCATACAAATGTTGAGAGATAAAGCTTTAGCTGCAAGACTACCGTCTGCTAGCATTGTCACAAAGGCACATCCAATGTTGTAAAAAACTGCGCCATCACAGCCATAAGTTGAAAGGGGTTTGTCCATGATTGCAAGCAGATATTTCATCCTGAAATAAGAGTTAGTGGAATTCTGAAAGCATTTACACAAGACATTGATATAAACAATTCACCACTCTTGATCATATCACATCCTACAAGGATGAGTTGGTGTTGGCAACATGCAACAAAAATTCCTAACTCTTGGAATACAGCAAACATCTGCTTGCACTGTTTAGGACCCACATTCTGCCATCAAGTTACACAAATTGGCTCTTTTGACTCATTAACATCAACCCATCCATTGAAAGGCTCATCAGGGGTAACCTGAATACAAATCACATAAACTCCAGCATACAATACAGTGACAAATAAAACTTACAGCAATCTCTTGCACATTGACAGCAAATTTGTTGACATTGTCAACAGGAAGCCACAGATCCAAGTGTGGGTGACAGGAATCATCATGAGGTACAACTCCATATATAGCAGAATTCCAATGTTTCAGGCTGTTGTTTCCATCAATAGAGGCAAGCCAGCTGAACATGAGTGAAGGTTCATCTTTGAGCTTGTGGAAACAGGCCAGGCACTTGTTTAACAATCTCCAGTCTGGCTTATCATGTTTAAGTTCATGCTTGAGCAGACATTCAACATGGTGAACAATTTCCAGGTAGACATCAAATGCATTTGACAGGTGAGTAGTCAGATAAGCTTGGTATGGTACCTAGGATATATTAGTACAAATGGAATGGAGGTGACACAAGGTTTTTGCCTGAGCCTGAATACTAAAATGAGGACATGCAATGTTGTTGGTGGAAGGCAGCAAGGGTCTGAATTGAAACGGTAACAGAAGAAATGAGCAGGGAACTTCCAATGTAACCTTGTTGGATTAAGGTCTTATTGGGGTATATGTGGCGAGGTGTGGGTGTAATGCACTTTTGATAATGACCTAAAAACAACAAGTTCAAACAAGAATAACAGCTTATGCAGCCATACTTACTAAATATGTCAACCAACTTGATATCCAAAGGTGTAACAGTGCTTGCACATTGCTCTGCAAATGGATGCACAGCCAGAGTGGGTGGAATTTGTGGCATACCATCCCCAGAATCTTGAGTGCGGTATTCAAGATATGCTTCAATGAGATGATTCATCTGATTGGTCCACTGCTGAATCTGAATCTCTACGTGGTCTGTGTGCACACACAAATCATCATAACAACTAGGAAGGGGTGAATAAGCACAACATCAAGATCAACTAACAACATACTACTTGTTGAGGTTTCCAATTTGTTGTGCAAGACTGGTAAAAGCTTCATACTCCCCACCCTCATGACTTAGCTCAAAGGCTTCTTTACCCAGTGGAGGTGTGAATGGAATATCATTGTCAAGCATTCCATGGTGAGAAAGCATTTGATCCATGAGAACCTGGTCTTGCAATGAAAGGGCTATGAGGTACCATTAGACAGCGCATGAGCAAGATACAGACTAAACTAACCACAAACATCTGCCTTCCACTTTGCTTTAGTGTCCTGCAAATGGTCATTTTGTCTCATGGCTGAGACCTGTGTAGATGTGAGGACAGGCCCATGATAGTGATGGGACTTGATGCATTTCAATAATGAGGTAAAGCAACTGGAAGAACCATGACAAGGCATTAGAAAAAAACAAAAGGGAGATGGGAAAGGAAGAGAAGCAATACCACAGAGAGAAAAGCAAACATGAAATGAACATGTTTCCACCTCATGTAATATAGAAGTATGTAGAGGTGTGACATGCCTGCATGGTGTAGTAAGATACAATCTCCAAGATGAATGATGGACTTATTTTTTTATATAGTAGGAGTAGTGGTTGATAATGGGGACAGGTGGAGGCATGACATGCCTGGAACTTGACAGGAACTGTTGAAATTTTCACTAAGTTATGTAATATTTGTCATCATTCTCAACATTACTTCCACTTATTTTCACTATGCACACATCCATTTTCAACACCCTCTACAATGCCATGATGGAATCAGCAACACCACCACCACCATAACAACAATGGTGCCCTTGGTATCCCTCTGCAACTGACCTGCTTGTCTTCTATACCCACCTCAACTGCCACTTGACTGCTCCCTACTGTGTCCATTCAAGCCTGATCACATCAGCCATGTCTATTTGAGCCCAACTGCTCATCTTCTGCCTTGATCATGTCCACTCAAGCCCAAACACTCATTGACCACTTCCACCATGCCTATTCAAGCACAATCACTCATCTCCCACCTTCACCATTTCTATTCAAGCCTGAATGCTCCAATTTGAACTTGGTCACTCATCTCCCACCTTGAAAGTCTCAAATCAAGCCTGAATGCTTGTCTTCAACCTCTTCTGTGTTGATTCAAGCTCAGTTGCTTGTCTCCCACCTTTGCATTCTCAAATTGAGCCTGAGCACTTGCTTCTTGCCTCCTCCACCATTTCTATTTGAGCCCAAACACTCTGATTCAAACTTGGTTGCTTAATTTCTACCTCCACCTTCTCAAATTGAGCCCAAGTGCTTGCTTCTTGCCTCCACCACTTCTATTCAAGCCTGAACACTCATCTCCAACCTCTTCTGTGTCAATTCAAGCTCAGTCACTTGTCTCCCACTTCCATCTTCTCAAATCGAGACTGAGCACTTACTTCTTGTCTCCACCATTTCTATTCAAGCTCAATTCACATACCATTGCCTTTGAGTCATACTGTTGGTTTGAGCTGTATTCTACTTTAGAGACTGTATGCAACTTGGACCAGTAGTTGTACTTTGGAAAGTCTGATGAAATCTAATGAAGCCTGGTGAAATCTGACAAAGTCAAGGCAAACAGCCAAAGAAAATGTACAAATTGCTAATGTACACTTCACCTGTTGGCAAGATACCTTGTATTGCATAGAATAAATGTTATGTAGAAGAAGTCTTACTGACTGGAGCATCTAGGATAATCTTGTCAGAAAGGTGCTCACATAGAGATGCAACGTTCTGAGAGATACAAGAGAACTGGATGAGGACTAAGGGGGTTTCTAAGGCAAGACTTGGACACAGCAAGATGCCTTGTATTGCATAGAATAAGTGTAAGGAAAAGAAATGTTACATTGGCAGTGGGACATAAGTACTACAGGCCATGTCATCAAAGAATGTGACAGAAGACAATAGAATGTATGACTAAGGGGGACATGAAGACAGTACAAGAGAACTGCCTAAAGGTGTGAGGCTGTCCATGGAGATCAAGATGGTAACCAAATGAGATGTCCTATCCTACCCAGGATGTAAAGAAAAGAAGGGAAACAGGGGTAGGATTGCCTTCAGGAGCAGGCATGAGAATAAAGAAACAGGGACCTAATGTGAAGGTATATCGGTCCTCCATATATGAGACTAGTCCTAGAGGGAAAAACTGGAAGCAAAGTACACATATCAAGAAAGTACAACTGGCTTGGTAACTGACTATAACAATAAGCATAAGGAACTAGTATAGCAGCAGATTGGTATAAGTACCATGTAACATGTTAGCATAGAATGCAACAAAATGTCATAGAACAAGATAAGTTAGAGGGGACATAGAGATAGTGTAAGAGAACTATCTAGGGGAGAGAAGGCTGTTTGCACAAGTCAAGATAGCAAGCAATGAGCATAGTAACAATCAATCAGAGAAGCCTACTCCAATTAGGAGAAGAGCAGAACAGGAACAGGGGTAAGAGTGTTCTTGGGGAAGGATGCAAGGGAAAAGGAACAGGAACCCAACATAAAGATATACCAGTTCTCTGTAAATGTAGTAAGTCCAAGAGAAAGAAAATAACAATGTGATATGCATATAAGAAAAGAGTGACCATCTAGGTAACTGACTGTAACAGATATCTACCATTCCTCCATTCACCTATCAATATCATTCAATAAACTTAGTTTATCTCTCAATCCATCATTTATTCACTCCATGCATTGTTTATTCATCCTTATTCAATCCATCCTTGATTTCTTTCATGCATCCTACATGCACTCCATATCCATCATGCATTAACTCTATGCACCCTGCATCAATTTCATCCACCCTGCATGCACTCCACATTCACTTTATTATTCAGCCCTTCACCTAGTGTTTAAAAGTCCGGTCTAGTCCAGTTTCTTTGCTATTTTTGGAAAGACTGGACCTGGACTGGATCTAAAATGGAAGGGGAACATCCCAGACTGAAACTGGTCCTAAACGGTCTTTTTGCAGTCTTAGGACTGGTCTAAACTGGTCTTTTAAACATCAGTCTTTATGTGGATGATGGCATCATAATCAGACTTAAAGGTGGTAAAGGGAGTTATAGTACTGACCCTTGGCTACATTTAGAGCATTTGATCATGTGATTTGGCCCAGAAATGTCGGAGATATCTACATTTCCAGGTAATATGTTGAATATTCTCTCGTCAAGCTAAATTTACATAAATAAATACCAAAAAGATATAATAAAATAACCAAAAATAGTTCCAATATGGTAGTTAATATGTACATAATCAGTCCTAAAAAAGACTGGTTTAAACCAGTTTTTTTCAGTCTTTTTGATTTCTCCAAATGAAAAGACCAAGATCAAGACTGCAAAAGACCAACAAACAGTTTTTTTTGGTCTTGGTCTTGTTTGGTCTTAGTCCAGTTCAGTTGCAATCTTTTGCCAGTCCTAGGACTGGACTTTCAAACACTATCTAATCCTCTGCTAGAATCTTTGACTCTCCTCTAAACACTACTTGACTTTGTTGCTGTGGAATATTAAGTTTTTACCTTTAAGTTATTTCCATGTTCCAAAATCTGGAACAAAGACTTGACAAGGGTGCAGTGCTCCTCTCTAAGTTGCTGAAGCCAAGTCCTGTCTGAATGTTCCAGAGATAGTTCTGGAGTTGACCCAATTTTGACAGGAATGTGAAGATAACTCAGAGGTAAGATTTAACATTGCATAGTGACAAAGTCAAGTAGTGTTCAGAGGAGAGTCAGGAACTCTAGCAGAGAATCAGAGAGGAGGGAAATCTTAGTTGATATTTGAACTGGAGAATACATGACTCAAAGAATACAATATTTATACTACAGAGGTGGACAAGATTTGTAATAGAGAAATGGAGCTAAATAACAGGAACAGATAGGAACGAATGGAAAACTAAGGCTATTCAGAATGTGAAACAGTGATGCAGGTTGATAGGATTAATGGCAAGAATGCTACTAAACTTTAGTATAAAAGGAGATAACTGGAATGTAGGGTGACCAGAGAAAATCCTAATATATGTCCAAAGGTCTAGAAGTAAATCCTGGGTAAGAATAAGTTGGATTTTATGGCTATAACATCAGAGTAGGATGGAAGAGTTGGAGTTGGCTTGGTCAGATGTATAATATATAACACCTACATCCCCCCACCATCCATCCACCATCCACCCTATCCACCAACTATCCATGCTTTATTGATGTTCCATTCACTTACCATCCACTTCATCTGCTCACCATCCATCCACCATCCACTTATTATTCATCCTCCATTCATACCATCTAATCTCCATCCACCCACCATCCACTGCATCAACTCTGATCCACTCTTATGAATCCTCCATCCACCCTCCATCTATTCCATCCATCCACCATCCATCCACCATCCATTTTTATCCACCCTCATCTACTTCATCCACCCTCCATTACTCCATTCATCCTGCATTTATTGCATCCACACACCATCCACCACATCCATCCTAATCCATCATTTATTTATTCTCCATTCACCTTCCATCCATTTCATTCATCCACCATTCATCCACCATCCATTCCATCCATCCAACATCCACTCCATTCATCCTTTATCCATCTTTTATCCACCATCATCCACTTCAACTCCATTCATCCACCATTTACTGGCCATCCATCCACCCTCCATGCCATCCACCCTCCATGCCATGCATCCTCCATTTCATCCACCCATCACCTGCTCCATCCACCCACCATTCACTCCATCCATCCTTTATTCATTTTTTATCCACCAGCATCTACTCCATCCATCCACCATCCATTCACCTTGCACTCCATTCATCCACCATCTGCCCCATCCACTCACCATCCACTCCATCCACTCCATCCACCCTCCATCACTCCATTCACCCACCATCCACCCTAACCATCCACTACATCCACTCTAAACCACCCTTTATACATGCATCTATTCTCCAATCCATTCTTCACCCACCTATCATATTCACTTTATCCATCCACCCCCCATCCTTTATTTATTCTCCAACCACTCTTCATTCACTGCATTCCTTCCCTCCACCATTCACCCACCATTTACCTACAAGCCACTCTATATACCCTAACCCATCCATTATCCACTCTATTAATTCTCCATCCACCCACCATTCATTTTATACACCTACCATACATCCTTTATTCATTATCCACCCACTCCCCATTCCACTTCATCCATCCACCATCCATCCACCATCTGCCTAGCATCTGCCCACCATCTACTCTATCCACTCTAATCAATCCACCATCCACCATTCATCCAACATCAACTTTATTCATTCACCATCTTCTCCCCATCTGCTCTATCCACCCTAATATATGCACCATCCACTCTATCAATCCACCATTTACACACCATCCAACCACCATCCACTTTATCAACCCACCATCCACTCTTTATTCATCCTCCATCCACTCTCCATCTACTTCTTTTTATCCACCATTCACTCACCATCCACTCCATTCACTCTCTATTTATCAACCATCCACTACATCCACCTAACATCCTTCAACCATCCACTCCATTGACCCTAATTCAACTTTTATTTATCCACCATTCACCCTTCACTACCATTCATTCACCACTTGCTTATCATCCATCCACCACCACTTCATCCACTCTTCATCCACCCTCTATTCACTCTCTATCCACTCTATCTACTCTATATTTATAATTTATTCATGCTTTATGCACCCTCCATTCACTTCATCCACCCTCTATTTACTCTTCATCCACTCTCCATTCACTCCATTCATCCTGCTTCCATTTAGCCTCCACTCTCCATTTATTCTCCATCCACTACTTATCAACCCTCCATCTACTCCATCCAACCTCAATCCATCTATTATATATTCTCAATCCACTCTCCATCCATTCCATCCATCCACCATCCACTTCATTTATCTTTGATCTACTCTTCATCCACTTCATTTAGCCACCAATCTCACTTTATCCACTATTTGTCCATCATAAATGCATCTTTAATTTATTTTTATTGACTCTTAATCCACTTGATATCAACCATGCCTCCATTCAATATCATTCAGTTACTAACTTAATTTATTCCTCAATTCACCATTCATTCACTCCATGCACTGTCCATTTATATTTCATGTAATGCATTCATCACTTACTTCATCCTCTCTTTATCCATCTTTCATCAACTCTATGCATTCTGTATTCATATCATCCATCCTTTATCCACCCTCCATTCACCCCAGCCATCCTCCATCCTATATTCATCCTTCACCCACTTCCCATCCACTCATTCATACTATATCCACTCTATCCATTCTTAAGCCACTGCTTTCACTTTTCATCCACTCCATTCAGCCACCATTCACACCATCCATTTACTATTCACCCACTATCCACACCATCCATGCCATCCACTCTTTATCCACTGTCCATCCACTCCATCCACTTTCCATCCATCCTTTATTTATACTCCATTCATCTACCATTCAACCACCATCCACTCTGTGCATTAACCATTCACCTTTAATTCATCCTCCATCCACCTCACATCCACTCTCCATCCACTAAATCCATCCACTCTCCATCCACTCCATCCATCCACCAACCATTCACAAGCCACACACTGACCACTTTTCATTCATTCTCCATCCATACCATCTAATTTCCATCCATCCACCACCCACTGCATCAACTCTAATCCACTCTTTATGCATCCTCCATTCACTCTTTATCTACTCCATCTACCCACCATCCATTTCATCCATCCACCATCTGCTCCATACATCCTCTATTGACTCTATCCACCCTCCATTCATTTTTATCCATCCTTATTCACTTTATCCACCCTCCATCACTCTATTAATCCTACATCCATTGCATCCACACACCATTCACTGCATCCACCCCAATGGATTATTTGTTTATTATCCATCCACCTTTCATTCACATTCTATCCACCCCATCACCCACCATTCACCCACCATCTGTTATGCAAGTTGACAGACTTATGTCAAGGTCAAGGGTTCTACTTACTCTAAGGGAGGTACTTACAAAGAGACACTGTGTCCTCAAAGTAAGGCTAAGGTTGGAAACAAGGGACAAGGAGACTGTGTCACAACCAGATTAGTTGTGGATTCATAAGACTGACATTGTGATTGTGTAGAACAAGAGTGGAGAAGAGAGATATAGGCTAGACAGGTATTTAAATACTACAGATTACCTAAGAAGAAGGTTGTAGAACTTTATGGAAGG
Source organism: Xanthoconium purpureum (assembly GCA_038090075.1). Lineage (NCBI taxonomy): Eukaryota > Fungi > Basidiomycota > Agaricomycetes > Boletales > Boletaceae > Xanthoconium > Xanthoconium purpureum. The sequence goes on along the minus strand of JBBPMA010000701.1, from coordinate 4,218 downwards.
TCAGGGACACATGACTATTGCAAGAGAGATAATCAAAAGAGAAGATAGTCCTGTAGAGGTACACAGTACTAGAGTGGGAAGAGTAAGGGAGAAAGAAAACAAGGAAAAGTGAGTAGGTAGTAATTGGTCTCCTTGTACAAAGGAGCAAAGTGAAAGTAAGGATATCATACTATGGTGACAAGAAAGAGGACATGAGAAAGGAAGAAAATTGTAACACCATCAACCCACCATCCATTCCATCCATCCACCATTTACTCCATCCATTACAGAATTTATAGCCTTGCACAATATACCCTATACTTTCCTCTTTTTTGATGAACTGCTGCATATCTTAAGGATTTTCTCACTTCCCCCAATTGCTACTGTAATCTTTCCACCTTCATTCCCAACACATCATTCCCTTAGACAAAACATCAGTCTAAGCACACTTCTTTATTTTATTTATTTTTTCTTGTCTTGCTGTCCTTCTTCCTTCACTTCTTCAACAGTTGATCAGACCATTGGTTTCCATTTGATACCTCATATGTTTCCTCTTTAGACTTATAAGCTATTGTGCAACTGTGCCACAGCACCATTCCATTTCTCTGATATTGTTCCACTTTGTTTCCCTCTATTCTCATTGGATAGCCAACTTCTTGAATTACTATCTCTCTTATCAGGTGACTTGTTCTCTCTTGTTTTACATGGTGTGTGCACTGTCCTTGTATAGTATATGAACCCCTTATGTACTATGGGACTCCACAGCTGGTTCTACACAATTCCAGCACAGTTTCTAGTATCAGAGATCTCTTATTTGTATTAGGGAAGTGCCTACCTTGGTTCCTTCTATTCTAGGAGTGTTGGGACATTGTGACTCTATGTAAGATCCTTCCTAAAGGCTCTCTCAGTTGAACTTGACATTTGAACAAGAGATTACTAAAAGACACTCCTTGTCACATTGAAGATTACTTGAAAGACATTCCTAATATGGATCCACTGGATATCACTGTATAAACACACCCAGCCTTATGCCAGTCATTAAAAGCTATGCCTTACGTAACACCATCAATGCACCATCCACATCGTCTACACTTCATCCATTTTTCATACACCATATCCACTTCATCCACTCTCCATCCACTCCATCCAACCTCCATCCACTTCATTCATCCACCATCCACCTACCATCCATCTACCCTCTATTCCATCCACTTACCACATGCTCCATCCATCCACCATCCACTCCATCCATCCTTCACCCATCTTTTAGCCACCATTATCCACTCCATTCATTCTCCATCCACTCCATCCAGCCTTCATCCATCCATTCAACCACCATTCAACCACCCTCCATTCCATCCTTCCATTACCTACTTCATACATCCAGCCTCCATCTACTCCATTCATCCACCATCCACCCTCTATTCCATCCACCCTTCATTCATCCCCCCATCACCTGCTTCATACACCCACCATTTACTTCATCCAGCCTTCATCTACTTTATTTATGCACCATTCATCAACCACTTATTCACTTTCCATTCCATCCACCCATCACCTGCTTCATTCATCCACCATCCACTTTATCCACCCACCATCTGCTTCATCCAGCCAGCATCCACACCACCCATGCTTCATTCATCTTTTATCTGCTGGCATCCACTCTATCAACCCACCATCCACTTTATCCATCTACCATCCACACCATCCACACTTTATTCATCTTTTATCTGATGGCATCCACTCTATCCATCCACCATCCACACCATCCACTCACCATTCACTCCATTCATCCACCATCCATTCTAACCATCCATTGCATCCATCCCAAACCACCCTTTATACATTCATCCATCCTCTAATCCATTCTCCATCCACCTATTACATCCACTTTATCTATCCATCACCCACCCTTCATTCATTCTTCATCCACTTTTTATTCACTACAATCCTCCCCCATCCATCCACCATCTACACTGTCCACCCACAATTGACCCAACATCAACTTTCCCAGCATCCATCCTTTATTTATGCTCCATTGACTCTGTATTGCACTTTGTCCATCCAACATTCACCCACCATCCACACTCCATCTTCCACCATTCACTTTATCAATCCACCATTCACACACCATCCAACCACCATCCACTTTATCAACCCACCATCCACTTTTATCCTTCACTCACTCTCCATCCACTTAGTCATTTACACTGTCCACTTTCCATGCATCATGATCCACCATTCACTCTTGATTAATCCTGCATATACATATACCATTCACCATTCATTCACTCCAACCATGATAATGCATCCTTTATTCATCCTCCATCCATCCTCCATCTACTCCTTTCACCTACCATTCACCCACCATCCTAACAATTCACCCACCATCCACTCCATCCACTTTCTATTCATCCACCATCCACTCCATCCACCTACCAATCATCCACCAACCATCCACCATCCACTCCATTAAACCTAATTCAACCGTTATTCATCCTGCATTCAGCCTTGATTCACCCACCATCTACCCACTACTCATCCTTCACTCTATCCACGCACCATCCACCCTTTATTGATCCACTATCCAGCTGCTATTCACACCATCCATCCACCATCCACTCAATCTATTCTGTATTTATCTTTCATCCACTCCATTCATCTACCATCCATCTTTCATTCATTCCATCCACCCACAATCTGCTTCATCCACCCTTCATCCATTCCATTTACCTACTATCCAACTATTATTTATTGCATCCATCTACCATTCACTCCATCCACATCATATCCACTCCATTCATCTTCCATCCACTCCATCCACCCACCATCTATTCCATTCATCTACCATCTGCTCCATCCATTCTCCATCTGCCCTCCATCCACTCCATTCATTTTCCATCCACTCCATCCACCCACCATTCATTCCATCCACCCACCATTTGCTCCATCCACCATCTATCCATCCTACAATCCACTCATTACTCCATGAATCCTCCATGCACTCCATCCATCCACCATCTACTTCATGCACTCCATTTATGCTCCATACACTCCATTCACCCTCCACCCTCTATCCAACCTACAATCCACTCTTTCCTCCATTTATCCACCATCCACCAACCATCCATTCCATTCACCTACCATCTGCTCCATCCACCCACCATCCACACCATCCACCAACCATCCACCTTCTATCCACATCATTCACCTTTCATGCACTCCATCCACTCTCCATTCACCCTTCCTCCACCCTCCATCCACTCCATCCATCCATCATTCACCTATCACACCATCTGCTCCATCCACTTGCCATCCACTTCATCCATCCTCTATTCACTCTACAATCCACTCCATTACTCCATTAATCCTCTGTGCACTCCACCATCCATCCACCATCCACCCACCATTCATCCCATTCACCCACCATCTGCTCCATCCACCCACCATCTGCTTTATCCACCCTCTATCCACCCTCCATCCACATCATTCACCTTCCATCCACTCCATCCACTCTCCACTCTCCCTCCCTCCACACACCATCCACTCTATCCACCTTCTATCCACATTATCCACCTTCTATCCACTCCACCCATCCTCCATCCATCCTCCATCCACCCTTCATCCACTCCATACATTCACTTCATCCATCCACTATTCACCTATCATTCATTCTATCCACCCACCATCTGCTCCATCCACCTTCCATCCACTCCATCCATCCTTCATCCATCCTCCATCCATCCTTCATCCACTCCATCCATCCTCCATCCATCCTCTGTCCATCCTTTACCCACTCCATCCATCCTCCATCCATCCTCTGTCCATCCTTTATTCACTCCATCCATCCTCCATTTATCCTCCACCCATCCATCATCCACTCCATCCATCCTTTGTCCATCCTTCATCCACTCCATCCACCCATCCATCATCCACTCCATCCATCCTTTGTCCATCCTTCATCCACTCCATCCACCCATCCATCATCCACTCCATCCATCCTTTGTCCATCCACCCATCCATCATCCACTCCATCCATCCTTTGTCCATCCTTCATCCACTCCATCCATCCTCCATCCATCCTTCATCCATCCATCATCCACTCCATCCATCCTTTGTCCATCCACCCATCCATCATCCACTCCATCCATCCTTTGTCCATCCTTCATCCACTCCACCCATCCTCCATCCATCCTCCATCCATCCATCATCCACTCCATCCATCCTCCATCCACCCTC
>JBBPMA010000700.1:0-18463 GCA_038090075.1 Xanthoconium purpureum | reverse complement strand
TGGAATGCCATAGAACTGAATGGAAGGAAGGGGACACATGACTACTATGAGAGAAATAGTCAGAGGAGTAGACAGTCCTGTTGGAGAAATAAGAGGATCAAAGAGAAAGGAAAACAGGGGAGAAATAAGAGTCAAAAGTAAGTAGGTGGTCATATGTCTCCTTGTGGTGAAGAAGGAGATGAGAATGTAGTTGATGTGTTAGATGGAGGAGGAAGAAGGAATGAAATAGGAAAAGTATTGTAACAGGTGACATTGATGCACAAGGAAATTATACAATTCAACAAACCATTCTCTTCATAAATACATTTTGCCCTACCATTTTGGTTGCAATGTGTTGCAATAACAACATCAAATTGATCACAAATGGAGAGGATACAAAGGATGTTATGTGCTATACCACAGTATATCAGTCAAAGAAGCAAGGAAAAAATTATAATGTCTCAGCCTTGATGGCAAACATACTTCTGTATCACAATGAACATTCAGATCATCTGGAGAATATTCTGGATCAAAATCAGCTTTTGATATTTCATTGTCAGCATGCAATCAACCAGGAGATGGAGATGTCCACACCACAAGTCATGTTGTATCTCATGAAATGGGGAGACAGCATGTGTTCACATCACTATGTTCCTTTGTATTGGTCATCTCTCAGAGCATATATCTTTGCAACATTCAATGAATTGAAGCCAAGAAGAGCTATGATTGCATGAGTAATCCATATTGAAATATAGAAAGTGTTTATGAACTTATTCTTTGTTGTGTTGACAGTGTTCAGGTGCAAGAAAATTGAAAAATGGAGGAAGAGATGGAGGAACATGTGTCAAATAACAATGGCATGTGTTATGATTCAATTTCTCTGTGTATCTTCTGTTCTAGTATCTATCATCTGCCAACCTTACTTTTCCTTTGCTCCTACCTACACTGAGACTGACTCCTACTTACTTACACTTTTTCCCTTCTTTTTTTCACTGACTCCTTTTACCTGATCTCTTATTCACAGACTACCATCCTCCTCTGTCTACTTCTTTTATAGTAGATACATATTCCCAAACCTCCCCTAAAGAAGTATTACATAATACATAGTACTTAAATACCTGTGCAGCCTGTACTATTCCTCATTCTTGTTCTACACAATTACAATGTCATAACTTGCATCCACAACCACTCGTTGTGTCCTAAATTCCTTCCTTCCTTCAATCCTGAGATAACCTTTGAGACTTCTTTGAGGATGCAGTGTCTTTTCATGAGTACCTTTCTCAGAGTAAGTACCTTTGACCCTGAGATGCAAGTCTGACAACTTGTGTAACAAAAGAACAAGAATTCTCCTTTAGTCCCTCCTATTCAGGAGTAGGACCACCCTAGCCCACCCAAGATTTTCCCCTGACACCCAAAAGGAGTTTTTCACACCTTCAAAGATCTGGAAGAAACTGGAACACCCCAGGACATCCAGAATCCCTTAGACCTTGCAACCACCCCCCAGAGACAATCTCCTGTTGAACCCAGTCACTCACCTGGACCCTCTACATCCCCATTCCCTGGAAAAAGAGTAACAGTGGAACTACCCTTTCTGAACCCAGCACTTTAACCGTCACCAAGGAAACGCCCACCCCCAGCATCTTTGACACCCTCGACTAGCTCATCTGGCACCCTTCCTAGCCTTCCCTTGTTCTCAGTTACTCCAGCCACCTCTTCTGCCTCCATTCCATTGATAACATCTGCACCACCAGCTCCCACTGTTCTACCTATTCCAGTGAACCTATCAACACTACTTCCCCCTCCTACTCCCCCTCCAGCCCCAGGCAATCCCCCTGCTCCCACAACCAACCCAATGTCTACCACCACTAGAATTACAGAACTGAAAGCAGCACTCCTTGCCAACTTTGCAGGAACTCCAGAGGATGCCACTTGATGAACTAAGGCAATGAAAGCCTACTTCACCATCAATTCTACCATTTACACAGATGACAGTGAGAAAATCATGACTGCACTCAATAAGATGAGCAAAGGATGAGGAGCTCAGTTTGCTGAAATCTGATATGACAAGATGGCTGACTCTGCTGTCAAGGCCTCAGAAAAGACTTTCAACAAGTTTGTGGAGAACTTCACATCCACTTTTTACCCCTATGACTTCGTCAAAACATCCAAAGATGAGCTGTATAAGCTCAAGCAGTGAAAAGAAGAAAAAAAGACTAAGGAGGGCAAAAAGGTCATCAATGATGGTTTTCAAACCTACATCATCAAGTTCCAAAACCTCACTGCCAAGGCCCAGATGGGCGACACTAAGGAAACCATTGCACATTTTGCAGCTGGGGTAGACCCCCAACTCTCTATCATAATCCTCTCTATGGAGAAACTCCCTACTTCAATCCAGGAATGGATTAACAAAGCTCAAGATTTTCACATGCAAAAGATGTGCATTCTTGCCCTTTGAGGGGGACATGACATGGGGCACTCCCCCTCCTCTTTCTCATGGTTACCTGAGACCCTGATGCCATGAATGTGAACTTTGTGCATTTAAAGAAACTCACCCCTCCTGAACATGCTCAATGCATCAGAGAAGGCCTCTGCTTCAGATGTTGCAAGAAAGGACACAATGCAGATTATTGCAATACCAATGGAGGACTCCCTTGAAACCTATCTTGACCAACCACTACCTGTCCACAACAGGTTTGGACCACAGACACTTCCATCCCCACTACTGCCACCATCACTCCCACAACCCCCATGGACACATACATCCAAACTCTGAAAACTCAAGGAAGAACTGAAGAAGAAATCCTCTGAACCCTGAAACTTTGCTATAAAGAACCTGGGGAAGAAGTGGCTGTTGCTACCACCTTTGACACTTTTTCCTCTGATGAGGATTTTTGAATTGGAAAGTTGTCTCAATGTCTTCTTCCCATGACTTAGCCCATGTACTAGTAGCTCTGCTCAATGAACGAACAGTTTGCATTCCTATCAAGCTAGCTACTGGAACTCAAATCATTGAAACCATGGCAATCATCAATTGTGGAGCAACAGGAAACTTTATTGACATTGGCCTCCTGACCAAAGCAAACTTTCCCCTAAAATGACTCCCCAAACCTATTCTTGCTTACAATGTGGACAGAACTACCATTGCTAAGGGTACCATCTGATGGAAGGCTCACATCAATATTCTATTCCCCAGTTCTAAGGAAACCATTGACCTGATGGTCCTGAGCCTAGGACGATGACAAGTCATATTAGGGATGCCATGGCTACACAAATGAAACCCTAAAACCAACTGGATTGCCAACATGATCTCCATCCTTAAATCCCCTCAACCTTCCCTGACAGATCATATTCCCCAATAATATCTCCTATGTTGGCTTGGCCTTGATGCTGATCAAAAGATCTTCAATCAACTAAATAAGTGAGAGGCTTGGTTGAAAGGAGAAACCATTGGGAAAACCACAATCTCTACCCAGATCACTCAGATGAGCAAGGCAAAAGAGCCCACTCTCCCCAAATGGTGCCAAACCTTTGCTGATGTGTTCTCTGAGAAAACACATGATCACCTCCCTCTGCATTGTCCTTATGACCACACTATCAAGCTTCACCCAAGTTTCTCCCCAAAGATTGCCAAAATATATCCTCTGAACCCAGTGGAAATGGAAACATGTAAAGAATTTGTCAAAGAACACCTTGGAACTGGATGCATTGTACCCTCAAAATCACCACAAGCATCTCCTTTTTTCTTTGTACCAAAAAAAGATGGAACCCTCCATCCATGCCAAGACTACTGATACCTGAACTCCCACACCATTTGAAATACCTACCCCCTTCCTCTTATTCCAGAACTTATTAATGACATGAAAAATTCCACCTCATTCACTAAATTTGACATAAAATGGAGATATAACAACATTTGCATCTGAGAGAAAGACCATTGGAAAGTGGCATTCATCACTTCCCTTGGTTTATTTGAGCTGACCATCATGTTCTTTGGATTCTGTAATGCTCCACCCATGTTCCAAGCATTTATAAACCACATTTTCACCTACATAATCAAAGAGAAATGGCTAAAGATTTACATGGACAACCTGGGCATCCATACCAAGAATGACATTAACCTTCATCATGAACACATGATGCAAGTACTTCAATGACTCAGGGAACATGGCCTGTTGATAAAACTATCAAAATGTGTCTTCAACACCCCTCAGATGGAATTTTTGGGAATGATTATTGGGCAAGGTAGAAATGAGATGGACAAAAAAAACTTGAGGGCATAGAAAAATGGAAACCCCCCACTCCAGTCAAGGGAGTTTGATCCTTCACAGGATTCACCAACTTCTATCAGAAGTTCATTCCTAACTTCTCCAATATTGTTGCCCCTTTCAACCAACTCACTTGAAAAGGGGAACTTTGGAACCCACCAGAACTCCTTCAAACAACTCAAGAAAATCTTCTCCTCTGCCCCTGTTTTACAAATCCCTGATGTCACTTGCCCCTTTTCCATCATGACTGACACCTCCTTGCTGGCTGCTAGCACAGTATTCATGCAAACAGATGAAAACTCTGATCTCCATCCATGGACTTACTATTCCAGCACATTCAGTTCTGTGCAATGGAATTATGATATATATGACCAAGAACTCCTGGCAGTCATCCTAGTGTTGGAAGAATGGTGCCAATACCTACAAGGAACCAACCATCCTATCACCATTATCACTGACCACAAAAATCTCTCATATGTCAAAGATTCTAGGAAACTATCTAGACAACAAGCCAGATAATCTTTATTTTTACAGGATTTTGACCTACATGTGGCAGGTAACCCCTGGAGTGAAAACAGGCCCAGCAGATGCACTCTCTAGGCAAGACCACATCAACACCACCCTGAACAATGCAGATGCATTTATATGTCCTGAGCCAGTTGTAATTGGTGCTTTAGACCTTGCTTTAGTGAAAAAGATTAGAGCCTCCTCTCAGTTGGACCCCTTGGTTCTATGAGCCATTGAAAATCTCCAATAGAGCTCACCACTCTTCCCTTGCTCCTCAAAGGATGATTAGTACACAATGGATAGACATCTCTATTTCAAAAACTGAATGTATATTCCACCACATGAATAGCAAGCCATTCTCCAGTCCATACATAGTTCCCCTATCACTGGCCATGTGGAACACTTTCTGTTATGTGAGTCAACAGACTTGTGTTGAGGTCAAGGGTTTACTTACTCTGAGGGAGGTACTCACAAAGAGACACAGCATCCTCAAAGAAGTCTCAGGGTGAAGGGGATCAGATAGTGAGAAACTAGGTCACAACCAGACAAGTTGTGGATTGCAAGACTGATGCTGTAATTGCGCAGAACAAGAATGGAGAGGAAGTACAGGCTGAGCAGTATATAAGTACTATGGATTACATAAGTGGAATGCCATAGAACTGGATGGAATAAAGGGAACACGTGACTACTGCAAGAGAAGTAGTCAGAGGAGTAGACAGTCCTGTTAGAGAAGTAGGAGATCAAAGAGAAAGGAAAATGGGGGAGGAGTGAGAGTCAAACGTAAGTAAGTAGTCGTATGTTTCCTCATGGTAAGGAAGGAGATGAGAATGTAGTCGACATGTTAGATAGAGGAGGAAGAAGGAATGAAATAGGAAAAGTATTGTAACATTACCCCCTTTGTATATTCAAGCCCCAGGCTCAAGATATCCAGACTCCCTACTCATTGTCCACCAGGGTGTTGAGGTCATCATCATCTGAGTATGTTCCTCCATAAGTGTTGTGAGACTCCGACTGGATAAGCAGATTGATTGGGCAGTTATCAACCACATGCCCTGGGGTGTTGCATCTTTCACAGATTTGAAGATTACAGACATCATTGGAATGCCCCCATTGATGACAGAGATCACATTGGGTCTCCAGACAATGATGTGCCGCATGACCTGGAGCTGATTTCCCGCAAGAAGGACAGGTGTATAAGAGGCAGGAGAGTCCAAAGTGATCAAGATCTGAACAAATGTAACATTACATGTTGGGAGAGGTGGGGCAAGAGGATCGGACCAGGACTCAGGAGAAAGAGGAAGTGATCCACTGTTCATCAGTAATCTGGATACGGATGACATCATTGTTCATTGTGGCAGGGGGTGTTGGGGACATAGGATGTGAGGAGATTTGAAGGGCTAGTGGAATGGAGGATGGGGAATGGTCAGGTGGTTGGTCAGATCTGGTTCACTTGAGGTAAAGCTATTGTTCCACATGGGAGAGGGTGTGCCAGACCTGTAAAAAGGCAGGATAGAGGATAGCACTTGGGAGCTCCTCCAGGTATTTGTGGAAGGAGTGGATGAGGAGGAGTTCAAGGACATGGCTTGGCAGGAAGGAGAGGGTAGTGTGAAGAGGTGCCCCCAATGATTCTGGAAGATCACTAGGGCAGGCTTGGAATAGTTGGAGTTGGGCAAGCAAGATGTGATGGAGGAGTCCAACAAGGGCCTAACACTTGGTGTTGTGCTCATACAATGGGAGTCTTTTGATTTGGCTAAGGATGGTGGGGAAGGCAATGGCAATCGTAAAGAGTGTGAAGACCCAGGAGGTGGCAAGGTACTGGGTGTGGATATTGTGAGTCTCCAGGGAAGGAGAGTGGGAGGGAGCATAGAGTGAGGTGGGTGCAAGATGTGACATGGGAGAGGAGGGAGGTGGATTCTTTCCTGATGCAGGCATCGAGCCAAATGATCTATATAAACTAGAAGACTAAAGTTACCAAGGAAAAAGAGGATACAAAGAGCAAGAGCAACTCCAAACCAAACAAATGGGATGTTGTTGAGTTGCATACACAGGGGGGTACTCACTAGGAGATGCCTCATCCTGTGGTGCTAATAGTGGATGGGGCAGCTGGTTTCCTTACAGAAGCAAGGGTGAGTTCTGGCATGGTCAAGGGGAAGGTTGTGTCAATGAAGAAAGGCAAGTTGGTACATGGTGAACCCCAAGAACCAGGGGATATCAATGGGTCTGATGGGGGTGGAAAAGTCGTCGTGTTGAGGGATGAAAGACATGTTGTTGTCTTTAAACTCTGGAGTTGGTGGGCCTTTTTGTACCTTGTGAGAATGTCCAATGCATGTCAGAGGTTAGACTTGGATTCCCAGGTGTTCTCCAACAATGGGTATCCTTTTCACGTAGTCAGGAACCTCTATCATCCCACAGAGCCCTGATGTGAAACAATCTGTTCCACTTCATATTCTTCCTTGGAGGCAATTAGATCAGGCGGAGATTTCAAGAAGTTGGGTCCATGTGCTTTGGTTTCTTGGTATAGGGATAGTAGGGAGGCATGGAAAATGTTGTGGATTCTCCAAGTTGAAGGAAGTCTGAGTCAGTAGGAAAGGAATCCCAACATCTGAGAGATTTCAAACAGGCCTTGTCTTTTGGATGCTAGTTTCCTGGAGAGGTGGTTGAAATGAAGATTGGAAGCTTCCAGCCACACCTTATGCCCAACTTTCCATGGGGTAAAGTTTTGGAAGTTTCGTTCCTTCATGATCCGGCAAGCTATTTCATGTGCTGCTAATGCCTCCTTTCGTGCTTCTTCCAAGGCAAATAGTCAGGTCTTCAGGGCAGGGATGAACATTTTTCCCAAAGGGGGATATGCCCAAGGTTTGTATCCATAGAGAAGGGTGAAGGGTGAAACCTTGGTTGAGCTGTGTGGGACTGAATTGTGATGAAACTCAGCTGTAGGGAGGAAGTCTGACCATTTCTGAGGGTTATTGGTGCAGAAGATGCGAAGGTAGGTTTTGACTTCCTGGTTGACATGTTCGGTTTGTCTGTCTGTCTGCGGGTGGTATGCAGTGGATAGTTTGATGTCATAGTGGAGAAGTTGAGCAAGTTCTCTAGCAAAGGCTGATGCAAACTGTGGACCTTGATCAGAGATCAGGGAGTCATGGAGTCTGAATCATTTGAGAACATATGAGATGAAAAGCTGGGCGACTCTGGTGGCGTCAATTGTTTTGGAGCAAGGTATGAGAATTACCCCCTTTGTAAGGCCATGGTCGACCACGACCATCAATGAGTCATGTCCATTGGAGGGGGAAAGATTTGTGATGAGGTTGACAGAGAGTTGTTTGAAGGGGAGGTTACAGGACGAGGGGATGGGCATTAGTGGGGGGCAGGTGGGATGGTGGTTGATTTTGTTTTGTTGACAAGTTGCGCAGCCAGATATGAACGCATTGATGAAGGAGGAAAGGCCAGGCCACCAAAAGTCACATTCTAGTAGTGCTTTAGTGCGGAAGCATCCTGCATGGCCAGTGATGGGATATTCATGTATAGATCATAGGATGGCCTGTCATTTATGTGGGGGGATGTACATTTGATTTTTAAAGTAAAGGTGTCCATTGGTCATGTGCCAATCATTTTTGGAGGAGTGAGGAAACAAGGGTGATCCTTGCTGGAGGTTCTCAAGGGCTCAGAGAACTAGGGGGTCCAACTGGGAGGAAGATCTAATTTTTCTGGCTAGAGTGAGGTCCAACACACTAATGATTACCGGTTCTGGACAAATAGATGTGTCCATATTATTCTGGGTGGTGTCAACATGATCACATCGAGAGAGAGAGTCCGCTGGGCCCATTTGTGTTCCTGGAGTAACCTGCCATTGCAGATCAAAGTCTTGTAGGAACAGGGACCACCTGGCCTGCCATCTGGATAGTTTCCATGGATCTTTGATATATGAGAGGTTTTTATGGTTGGTGATAATGGTAACAGGGCAAAGGGTTCCTTGTAGATATTGTCACCACTCCTCTAGAGCCAGAATAACTGCTAGAAGTTCACAGTTGTAGATGTTGTAATTTTGTTGAGTGGAAGTGAATGTGGTGAAGTAGTAGGCACAGGGGTGGAGGTCAGAGTTTTCATCGGATTGCATGAGTACCGCACCCACAGCCAACAGGGAGGTGTCCATTATGATGATAAAGGGGTAAGCAACATCAGGGATTTATAGAACAGGGGCAGAGGAAAAGATCTTTTTGAGTCATTCAAAGGCATTTTGTTGTGATTGTGTCCAGTCCTGTCAAGACCAGGTCAACTCCTGAACTATCTCCAGGACTTCCAGAGACTAGCTGTCAGATGGGACTTGGCTTCAGCGACTTGGAGAGGAGCGCTGCGCCCTTGCCTAAGTCTGGTCCCAAATTTCAGAACTCGGAGGTAACTTGGAGGTAATGACTTAAACGTTGCGCAGCAACAAAGTCAAGTAGGGGTCAGAGGGGAGTCAAAGACTTGAGCGGAGGATCAGAGGGGAGTGGTATCTTAGTTGATATTCGAACTGGGGGAATACATAGCTTGGGGGGGTACAGTACTTATACTACAAAGGTGGACAGGATTTGTCACAGAGGAACAGAGCTGAGTAATTATTCAAATGTAAGGCTGCACACCGGCTGTCTGGAGATTGGACCTGTGGCGCAGGTTAATAGGATCGGTGGCTAGAATGCTATGAAACTAGTATGGATGGGGATAAGTGAAATGTAGCATGATGAAAGAAGTCCCTGATACGAATCTGGAGGTCAGGAGATGTGCCTTGATCAAGAATGCATCGGAGTTGGTGTTTGATAAATCCGGAAGTGACTCGGAAGACTGGAATGGACTTGGTCGATTGCACGGGATATGACAAGTCCCAGGATTCCCCTTTCCAGATAAGTTGGTTTAGGGGGCAACAATGTTGGAGAAGTCTGGGATGAATTTCCTGTTGAAGTTGGCAAATCCCATGAACAATTGAACTCCTTTGACCGAGGTAGGCAGTTTCCATTTCTCTATGGCTTCAAGTTTCTTTCCATCCATTTCAATTTTCCCTTGTCCAATGATCATTCCCAGAAATTCCATGTGAGGGGCATCAAAGGTGCATTTGGAAAGTTTGATCGACAGTCTGTGCTCCCTGAGTCATTGAAGTACTCGCCTCATATGCTCATGGTGAAGGGTGATGTCATTCTTGATGTGAATGCCCAGATCATCCATGTAGACCTTTAGCCATTTCTTCCAGATCATGTCTGCAAAGATGTGGTTCATGAAAGCCTGGAACATAGGTGGGGCATTACAGAATCCAAAGAACATGACAGTTGGTTCAAATAGGCCTAAGGGAGTGATGAACATGGCCTTCCATTGGTCCTCCTTTTGGATATGAATGTTGTTATATCCCCATCATATGTCAAATTTGGTAAACAAGGTGGAGGATTTCATGTCATCAATAAGCTCAGGGATGAGAGGGAGAGAATAGGTGTTTCAGACAGTATGGGAGTTCAAGTAGCGATAGTCTTGACAGGGATGAAGGGTTCCATCCTTTTTAGGCACAAAGAAGAAGGGGGACACTTGGGATGATTTTGAGGGCACTATTCTTCCTGTTTGAAGATGTTCCTTGATGAATTCTTTACAGGTCTCCATCTCTGCTGGGTTCAGGGAGTACACTTTTGCTATTTTGGGGGTAAAATCTGGGTGAAGTTCAATGGTATGGTTATAGGAGCAATGCGGGGGAAGTTGGTCATGTGTCTTTTTGGAGAATACATCTGTGAAGTCTTGACACCATTCAGGAATAAGGGGTTCCTTTGTCTCAGTGGTTTGCGCAATCTGGGTGGAAATGAAGGTTCTTCCAGTGGTTTCTCCTTTTAGCCAGACCTCTCATTTGTTTAGTCGTTTGGAGATTTTTTGGTCTGCATCAAGACCAAGCCATCAGAGAAGGAATTGTTGTGGAATGTAGTCTGTCGACAAGGGGTGTGGGGACCCAGGGATGGAGATGGTGTTGGCAACCCAGTCAATTTTAGGGTTCCATTTGCACAACCAAGGCATCCCCAGTATGATTTGTCATCATCCCAGACTTAAGACCATCAGGTCTATGATCTCTTTGGATTGGGGGAATAGGATGTCAGTGTGTGCTTTCCAGCAGATTGTTCCTTTTGCATTGGTTGTCCCATCCACATTGTAGGCAAGGATAGGTTTTGGGAGACATTTCAGGGGGAAGTTTGCCCTAGTTAAAAGGCTGATGTCAATGAAATTTCCAGTTGCTCCACAGTCAATGATTGCTGTGGTCTTGATGATTTGTGTCCCAGTAGCTAGTTTGATGGGGAGATGAACAGTTCATTCATTGGGCAAAGCTACTAGTACATGAGCTAGGTCATGGGAAAAAGATGTCGATGCAACTTCCCATTTCAAAAATCCTCTTCAGAGGAGATGGTATCAAAGGTGGTGGTGACAGCCATGTCCTCTCTCGGTTCCTCATAGCAGAGTTTCAAGGTTTGAAGAATTTCTTCTTTGCTTCTTCCCAGGGTTTTCAAGGTTTGGACGTAAGCATCCATGGGGGTGATGGGGGCAATGGCAGTGATGATGGGGGCAGAAGTATCTGTGGAGCGAACTTGTTGGGGGCGATGGTTGGGTGGTCGAGATTGGTTCTGGGAGGATTCTTTATAGGTGTTGCAGTGGTCTGCATTGTGTCCCTTTTTGTGACATTTGAAGCAAAGGCCTTCCCAAATGCATCAAGCACATTCTGGGGGGGTGAGCTTCTTGAGATGTATGAAATCCATGTCCATGGCATCAGGATCCTGGATAGAGTGTGAGGAAGATGAAGATGAATGACCAGGGTCATGTCCTCCTCAAAGGGCGAGGATATGCATTTTCTGGGTGTGGAAGTCTCAAGCCTTGTTAATTCATTTCAGGATCTTAGTGGGGGGCGTTGACATGGAAAGGATCATGGTGGAGATCTGGGGATCTAGTCCTGTAGCAAAGTGTGCTATGGTTTCTTTAGTATCACCCATTTGGGCTTTGGCAGTGAGGGTCTGGAATTTTGTGATGTAAGTCTGGAAGCCATCATCAATGAATTTCCTGCCATCCTCAGTCTTTCCTTCCTCCTTTCATTGTCTAAGTTTGTACAGCTCATTCCTGGATGTCTTGGCCAGGTCATAAGGGTAGAGGGTGGACACAAAATTCTCAGTGAACTTGTTGAAGGTCTTTTCCATGGCAAAGATGGCAGTATTGGTCATCTTGTCATACCACATTTCTGCGAATTGAGATCCCTGTTCCTTGCTCATTTTGTTGAGGGTGGTCATGATCTTTTCATTGTCATCAGTGTAGATGGAGGAGTTGATGGCAAAGTAGGCTTTCATCACCTTCATCCATCAGATGGCATCCTCTGGGTCTCCTGAGAAGTCAGTAGGGAGTGCCACTTTTAGTTCAGTAGTTCTGGTGGTGGTAGACATTGGGTTAATAGGGGGGGCAGAAGGGTTGACCAGGGCTGGGGGTGGTGGAGGAAGGGAAGGTAAGGTCGATGGGTTCACAGGGGCAGGAGGGATGGTAGGACCAGAGGGAGCAGGTGGTGCTGATGGGGTAGGGGCAGGGGGTGCAACAGGGACAATTGAGAACAAGGGAAGGTTTGTCAGGGTACCAGACAAACTGGTTGAGGGTATTGAGAATGCTGGGGGAGAGCGTTTCCTAGGTGATGGTTGGAGCACTGGGTTGAGGAAGGGTTTTCCTGCTGTCACTTGTTTTCCAGGAGATGGGGGTGCAGGTAGTTCAGGGGAATAACTAGGTTTGACAGGAGATTGTCTCTAGAGGGTGGTTGCTAGGTCTAGGGGATTCTGGGTGTCCTGGGGTGTTCTGGTTTCTTCCAGATCCTTGAAGGCTTGATGAACTCCTCTGGAAGGTCAAGGGAAAATTTTGGGTGGGCTGGGGTGGTCCTACTCCTGAATAGGAGGGACAGAAGGAGATTCTTGTTCTTTTGTTATGCAAGTCAACAGACTTGCATTGAGGTCAAGGGTTTACTTACTTTGAGGGAGGTACTCACAAAGAGACACAGCATTCTCAAAGAAGTCTCAGGGTGAAGGGGATCAGATAGTAAGGAACTAGGTCACAACCAGACAAGTTGTGGATCACAAGACTGACACTGTAATTGCACAGAACAAGAATGGAGAGGAAGTACAGGCTGAGCAGTATATAAGTACTATGGATTACATAAATGGAATGCCATAGAACTGGATGGAATAAAGGGGACACGTGACTACTGCAAGAGAAGTAGTCAGAGGAGTAGACAATCCTGTTAGAGAAGTAGGAGATCAAAGAGAAAGGAAAATGGAGGAGAAGTGAGAGTCAAATGTAAGTAAGTAGTCGTATGTCTCCTCATGGTAAGGAAGGAGATGAGAATGTAGTTGACATGTTAGATGGAGGAGGAAGAAGGAATGAAATAGGAAAAGTATCGTAACACTTTCACACTAAAGCTTTACTTGAATGTGACCTTTGGTGGCCAGGTCTTTCTTCATTTGTCAATGCCTACATATCAGGATGCATGACATGTCAACAAAACAAAGTTAACCATCACCTAACTCACCTGCCATTAGCTCCCATTCCCTCCTACAACCATCTCCTGTTCAAATAACTCTTGGTGGATCTCATCACTGACCTTCCTTCTTCCAGAGGACATGACTCATTGATGGTCATGGCTGACCATGGCCTTACAAAGGGGGTAATTCTCATACCCTGTTCAAAAACAATTGATGCCACCAGAGTTGCTAAACTCTTTGTTTCACATGTCTTCAAGCAATTTGGACTCCACAACTCCTTGGTCTCTAATTGAGGTCTGCAGTTTGCATCTGCCTTCACTAGAGAACTAGCCCAACTCCTCCAATATGATGTCAAATTGTCCACTGCATACCACCCACAATGGATGGACAAACCAAACACACCAATCAAGAAATCAAAACATACCTTCATATCTTCTATGCCGACAACCCTTGAAAATGGTCAGACTTCCCTCCCACAGCTGAGTTTCACCATAACTCCATTCTGCATAGCTCCATCAAAGTTTCACCTTTCTCCCTTCTCCTCAAATATGAACCTCAGGCATATCCACCCTTAGGAAAAACCTTCATTCCAGCCCTGGAAACCTGCTTATCAGCCTTGAAAGAAGCACAGAAAGAAGCACTAGCAGCACATGAAACAGCCCATCGGATCATGAAAGAGTGAAACTTCAGGAACTTCTTACCATGGAAGGTTGGGAACAAGATGTGGCTGGAAGTGACCCATCTCCATCTCCATTTACTTTCTAGGAAATTGGCCTCCAAATGACAAGGTCTCTTTGAGATCTCCCAAGTACTAGGTCTGCTCTCCTACCAGCTTAAACTTCCCCCAACATGGAAGATCCATGATGTTTTCCACATCCCTCTCTTATCTCCTTACAAAGAAACTAAAGCACATGGCCCCAACTTCTCAAACCTCCATCCAACCTAATTGCCTCTGAAGAAGAGTATGAAGTGGAACAAATTATTTCACACTGAGGCACCACAGGATGCTGCAGGTTCTTGACAGCATGGAAGGGATATCCTTTGTCAGAAAATACCTGGGAATCTGAATCCAACCTCTGACATGCATCAGACATTTTTGCAACCTATAAAAAGGCTCACCAGCTTAGATATTTAATGACAACAACATGTCCTTCATTTTCCAACATGATGACCCCTCTTCTCCCATTAGACCTGTCAACATCCCTTGAATTTTGGGACTCACAATATACCAACTTGACTTTTTTCAATGACACCAACTTCCCTTATCACACACTAGGGAACATTCCTGGTTCTGCAAAGAGACTGGCTGCCCCATTTACTATTAGCACTACAGGACATGGCATCTCCTTGTGAGTACCCTCCTGTGCATGCAACTTAACAATGCCCCTTTTGTTTGGTTTGGGGTTGCCCTCACTCTTTGCATTCTCTTTTTTCTTTGCAACTTCAGTCTTATTGTATACATTGACCATTCCTCTCAACATAGACATCAAAGAGGAATTCATCTTCTGACACTCCCATGCAAGACCCTCTGTACACACTGATTTATGCACCTCCCCATTCTCTCCCTCCAGAAACTCACATCATCAATACCAGATTCCTTGCTACCTCCTGCATCTACACCCTCTTTACCATTGCCATTGCCTCCCCTACCATTCTTAGCAAAATTGAAAGACTCCAATCATACAAACACAACACCAACTGCCAGACCCTTGTCCAACTACTCCACCACATCTCTCTCACTCAACTCCAATTGTTCCAAGCCTGTCCTGTCAATCTTCTGAAGTCACTTGGCACACGCTCTCTTCACACTACCCTCTTCTTCTTGCCTGGTCCAGTTCTCAAACTCCTCTCCCACTCCTTCCAATGATACCTGGAGGAGCTCCCAAGTACTACCTTCTACCCTACCTTTCTACAGGTCTGGCACACCCTCTCCTGCAAAGAACAGCAACATTATCACAACCTAACCAAACCTACCACTAGCTCCCCTGCTCCTCTTCCTCTAGCTCTACACCTCACCTCACCTCCCTCCTCTCCCCCTCCTTCCAGATCCAAATACAATCCATCTGATCCTGACAACTATGGATCTGTCCCAACCTGTCCAAACTGTGGAAGGAGTCACACTAGAGACCAATGTCACCTTTGTGTGTGTTCCTGCTGCGACCATCAAGGGCACATGGGAGCTAACTGTCTGCTTAACAAGATGTCCCAGAAGAAAATTCAACAGGAATATGGTGGCTCCTATTCCAAGGATGACAATCTCAATACCCTTATGGAGTATCACTAAAGATCTTGGTGTTCTTGAGCCTGGGACTCAAATATATGAAAGGGGTAATGTTATAATTCAATTTCTCTGTGTATCTTCTTTTCTAGTATCTATTACTCACCAACCTTACTTTTCCTTTGCTCCTACCTACACCGAGACTGATTCCTACTTACTTACACTTTTTCCCTTCTCCTTTTCACTGACTCCTTTTACCTGATCTCTTATTCACAGACTACCATCCTCCTCTGTCTACTTCTCTTATAGTAGATACATATCCCCAAATCTCCCCTAAAGAAGTTAAATACCTATGCAGCCTATACTATTTCTCATTCTTGTTCTACACAATTACAGCATCATAACTTGTGTCCACAACCACTCATTGTGTCCTAAATTCCTTCCTACCTTTGACCCTGAGATAATCTTTGAGACTTCTTTGAGGATGCAGTGTCTCTTCATGAGTACCTTCCTTAGAGTAAGTACCTTTGATCCCGAGACACAAGTCTGATGACTTGCATAACAGCATGTATGATGTATATAAAATGACACTTGATGTGATCAAGTTGAACATAACATTTGATAAAAAGGACATTCTGACTTTTGGATCTCTGGAAAAAGGATGTCTATGTGTATAAAGTCAAATCTAGGATTACAGCTTGTGAGGTGGAGAACTGGATCAATACTCATTCTTTTCATATGTTGTGGAAATATATGAAGAGCATATTTGTTGTTGTGAAAAGGGCAACAAAGTGTCACAGACATCCAGAGCCTCAGAACCTGCTAATTGTGGACATCATCACAATGGATGTAGTCACTATCTCAAAGAACATCCTAGGCATCTGACACACCAACATGTCATATGCTCTGTGCATCACAATACTTTTCCTAATATCATTGGTCCATTCTTTTCTGCACACAATACAAGCAATGAGTGTGCTGAAAATGTCTACTTTGCTTCCATGCTCACTTTGTTATTGTCATGGAGAGATTTACAAGACATAAAAGGACAACACAAGACCTTTCAAGTTGCTTTTGAAGAGTTTATCAAAACCACATCACAGCACAATCTGAACATTATCTCAGGAATTCAGTATTACTATGATTGCAAGAATGCAGCCAGTACTCACCAAGATAAAGCATTGCCAGTGTTACATTGTACAGGAAGAGGACAAACTTGCACAAAAGAAGTTTTGGCACAAGACAAGAAGGATTCTGAGATGGACATTGATTCAGATGCCAACATACAATTGACAGAAGCAGACTTACACACATTCAAAGAAGTGCAAAAAAAGTCATGAAAGGAACTTCATGGAAAATTGGCAGTGTCTATTGCTTAATCAGTGAACATGATCAACAAAAAGAATGACAGGAATTGGAGCTGTCAAACAGATAAAACTGATGTCAGCATTGCACAAGGTGATGATTACATGAAACTCCTTGCATGGCAAATGTCTATGGTGGGTATTATAGAGAAACTGAATGGATATGATGATGAACATATGCTAGCAGGAAGAAACTCAACACTGTGCAATGAAGGTGAAGTCAGCAGAAGTGACACAAACAAGACCAAAGAAACAGGTTATAACACAGGCAATGACAAGGGAGGAGTGGAAACTCTAGCTGAAAAGGTGTTGACTGTTGAGAAACACCTCAGGCTTGTCACCATTGATTCACTTCTTGAAGAACAGTGATGTGCATATAACATTATAGACTGGCACCTCAATGAGACATTGTCAGGGTCAAATCCACATCAACTGTTGATGGTCATACTTGAAGAAGGAGGAGTTGGCAAATCAAAGATGATTCAAACCATCACAGAGAATTTTGAGCAATGCAGTATAACACACTTGCTGGCAAAAAGTGCATACACAGGAATTGCAGCTACCATCATTGATGGGAAAACACTTCACATGACTGCACAAATACTGATCAATGGTCAAGAACATTCACAGAAAGCAACCAAAAAATTGATCATTTTCTGGCAACATCATTTGTACCTCATCATCAATGAGAAATCAATGCTTTCACACAAGTTTCTCACATACATCTCTGCTTCTATAAGCAAAGCAAAAAGTCTTGCAGGAGTTGCAAATGCTAAGTTCCCTTTCAGTGGGGCAAACATCATTTTGGTCAGGGACTTCCACCAATTCCCCTCTGCGATTGGTCATTCTCTTTACTGGTTAATAGATCCATTAAAGGATGATGGTGAAGAACTTCTTGGAAGGTCACTATACAAACAATTCCATGTTGTTGTTCATCTCACACAACAGGTCCAGGTCATAGATGGAGAATGGATTGATCTTCTACATCACATCCAAAATGGTAGTTGCCACACTCATCATATCAAAATTCTACAGTCACTAGCCATCACAAATCCTGGTTGTGTGCCCACTGGTTTTTTGACCACCCCATGAAACAAAGCTGTTCTCATCACACCTTGTTATTCTGTTTGGCATTACTGGAATGCAGCCATGGCATATGAATGTTGTTGGAAAACAGGTTGACAGCTTTTCATATCACCAGCCTTCAACACCATAGGTGGACAACCACTTACCCTAACTCAGCATTTTGCAAAAGCCTCCAAAAAAAAGTATCATGGTTCAAAACAAGACAAACACAGAGGACTTCCTGATTTGATTATGCTTTCTGTGGGGATGAAAGTGATGGTGATGTTCAATATTGAGATAGATCTTGACATTGCAAACAAAATGAAAGGCAAAATCACCAAAATAGTGCTTAATGAACAAGAACTGGAATATTCACCAAACAATTATACAGTGACCTCAAAAATCCTTTCCATGCTAACCCTCAACAGTGGTGCGCGAAGTGCACCGCCAACCACCATGGGAATCTTGCTTAGGTTTGGTGGAGTTATAAATAGTACTCACTCTTGGCTACAAAAATGCCCCCTAGGTCATGTGATTTGGTTGACAAGTAGTGATGATATGATC